>JBBPFD010000168.1:113287-139362 GCA_038363315.1 Mugilogobius chulae
ACTTACGGGTGCGAGTCCTTCTAACGTGACTCCAGAGCTCATGTGGATGTTCTCGATCCAAATGTGACGCTCGAGTCCCACGCGTCGAGAATCCCTCCCATCACCACCTGCAGACACAAATAGACCGGTTTTAACCTGGTTTAGACCTGGTTTAGACCTGTTTAGACCTTGGCTTTAGTCTGGGTAGAGGCGTGCACCAAGATCCACGTTTTCATCGAAACATTGGAACTTTTGTCATGAGGATGAACAATATTAAAAATTGCTCCTCACAATTTATCTGTGACCAAAATATAAGTCATTGATTAATGATATTCTATACACGATACATATTACTAAATGATAAAATGCTTTATCCAAAGTCACTGAACAACATTATGCTGCACAGTCCCGCACTGTGTTTATCACACTCTATATTAGTAATTTTTGGGTCTAAAATACAGACAACACAATGATTCAAGTGAACCAAATGTACAATGTTGAGCAAAAATTCTATCTATAAATCTTTGTCTCAGACTCCACTTAACTATAACTCTGTATAAGACTTCAACTCAAACTTCAACACATGAACCAACTGCTTTTATTTGTTTAACCACAAACATTGCATCTTAATAGGTTCACAGAAGATTTTAGATGCTGTTAGTAGACTTATTGTACGATGTTAGTAAGCTGTTTGCTACTTGCTACAGTCACTTATCGCACACAAAATGCTTCTAAAAGGCAACCCCGAGAATTTTTTAATGTTTGTTTTTCGAGTCGCTTATATCATTCAAAGATATAAATACACACGAAAATAATCTGTTAAAAATCTACCGTTTTATTAAAACTTTTAAGAAATATATTTTCACGGAAGACGCCATCATTGTTTACAACACAGTGCATTATGGGTAGTATGACGTCGAATTCGTGTAACTACGAGGAAAGTTATGAAAGCTTACCGCATTCTCCTTGTTTCCTCCCGAGACCAAATCACAACCAAAAGCACTCAATGTTACCATTTTACAATGTACTGTCGACGAAAAACTACTGACGCTCCTGTTAACCAGATCAACGGCAACTGTTGCAGCTGTTGTGCGTCTCACGACTGACGCTCACTGCGCCAGTGCGCCACACGATTCTGCGTCATCACCTCAAGATGGCGGCGCCCGTAATATCAGGAAGTTGTTGTAAACATGAAATTTTACATCAAACGGCGAATATTTGTTTACTTTAAGTTCTATTTTTTGTAAGTATACTACGCCAAGTATTTTCGATCTATTTATGTAAATATTCGGGTTCCTTTTAACCTAGGCTAGCAAATATGACAAAACCACATAGCACTGATTATTCCGTTAATGCAAACTCACACAGACTGCACATTATATTTCGCGTGTTCTACATGTCTTATTTACTTGTGTTGGATGTTTTCTTAAACACACGTTTTGTAACCACTGCAGCGTGTTTGTCTAGCTAATGTGCTAGCTACAGCTCTTGTTTTCCTCGGAGCGGCACTTCTCTGAGCTTTTACAGACTCGTGGCTCATCAGATTGTTGATCTTGTTTTTTACAGTATTAGTGGGTTTCAGATGACATCACAACATTCTACAGGTCAATGTTATTTCAGTCAGATTGGGGGCAGCTAAAATGAAGTTTGTTTAAATTGAGTTTATTTTCGTAAAACAAAAGTTAAATGGGTCCAGTCACCCCAGAAATCACCACTTTTTAAATTTGTAAAATATTTTTTGAAATATTTCATGGCAAAGTCCAATGTTACTTAATGGGAAAACTGCCTCTTGCCCAAACTGCCTTTTAACTGACAAAGAATTCTAGAATGTGAAACCCAGCAATATACAGTAACAATAGGTGGGTTTCACATTCTAGAATTCTTGGCAGTTATAAGCCAGGTGGAAGGAAGAGGCAGATTTTCCTATTAATAACATTGGACTTTGTCGTAAAATAATTCAAAAAATATTTAGCTAATTTAAAAAGCGATTATTTCTATAATGACTAGACCACTACTCATTTGTATTACAAAATAAATTTCATTAAACAATATTTATTTTAGCTGCCCTCCACCTCATTGAAATTACATTGGCCTGTAGAAGTTGTGAGTCATCTGAAACTACTATTCCACTCATCAGATTTCATCTCTTGAGAGGAGAGGTCAAATATGTTTTGTTTGCTGACGACGCGAAGGGGAAAACATCAACTAGCTGTGCATAGAAATGCTTGGTACGACTGGAGTTAGAGGCTCAAATACTAAATTTGGAAACTGTAAACAACCATTGTGCGGTGGTGTGAAAGCTTAATGCAAAGTTACTTTACATGTTGTTTTCCCCTTTGTTTGTCGTTGCCGCGCAACAAAAAACGTGGGCAAACACCAGAACTAACATTTGAACAGTGTATTATGAAGCGTCGTCTGCTGCTGTAATGGAATTATCGTCAAGTGCGATGATCGTGATTATGAGAAAACGCTGCTATTATTTAATTGCGGAGCTTAACTATTGCGATTAGTTATAATATGTATATCTCCATTCCTAAAGCTTTGTCAACCCTTCAAAATGCTCAGAGTTTTTCTGTCTTTCATAATGTGTAAATCCCAGTGCAAGTATAATCCACATTGGTGCTGTTACCTGGAAGTCTTTGGGCGATCGGGGCAGGATGGTGCCGTCCCTCTTCCACACCGGTCCCTGGTCGTTGGCGAGCGTCCACAGCAGCGTCTCCTCCTGCTGGTCGTCCTCAGCAGAACGTTCAGATGCCCTCCCGCGTCCCCACACAGCTGGTAGGAGAAGACCAGACACAGAGGCCCAGAGTCTGCGCTCACGGTGGGGCTGAGGAGACGAGAGCGCTGCCTCTGGGTCTTCAGCTGGAGTCCACGTGGAGGTAACTGTTCAGTCTGAGAGGAAAAGAGCAGATTTATGTCGATTAAACTTATTCTCTCTCTCCTCTCCCCTTTCTCTCCTCCTCCTTCCCTCTCTTCTTGCTCTCGTCTCTCCTGCTCTGTCTTTTTTCTCACTCTTCTCTTTTCTCTCTCTCCACTCTCTTTTCTTTGTCTCTTTTTCTCTCGCCTCCCCCTCTCTCTGTCCTCTTCTTCTCTCTGCTTTTTTCTCTCTCTCTTTTTTTTTTTTTTTTTTCTTCTTCGCTCTTCTTTCCTCTCTCTCTGTGGCCCAAGGGCTAAGAGCAGTTTTAGAGAATGAAGAATTTTTGTTTATCACAGATTTAGGATTGTGTCTCTGTAAAGATTTGAGTCTCAAACGAAGGGAAAGAGGAACGCTAACTCACAGTGCACGAGGACCTCGAGCGCGCACGAACAGAAGAAAACAAACGCGAGGAAATAAATGAAAGAACTGTGGATACTTTGTTGGACCGTGTTTTCTCTGACACGTTCTGTGGCGCTGGAAATGCTGACACGGAGATCCAAAGTAGTGGGCGGAGGCAGCGCGAGGAGCGACGAGAAGTGGAGGAAGTCATAGCCTCCACACACCTCCTGCTCTTCTCTCTGTGTAGCAGGACTCAACCTCGATCTTTTAAGGCTCTTTCACACCAACAGGTAGGGAGGAGTGACGCCGCGTTTGTTCCAGTCTCTTTGAGACATCGAGTAAAAGACTCTATGCAAGTCTTCAAAAACCCGCTCCACGACCCGCTCCTCTGACCCCGACATCCTCATTCACACCAGACACACGTTACCAAGGCTCACACTAACTCCGTACCAGACTGTGGACCGGACTCCGGAGGCTTTCCAATTCTTGAAAAGTAATGAGAGTGGCTCACACTGCGATGCGTCCGGTCCGGAGATCCGGCGGGATGTGCTCCGTACGTCCGGATCGTTTCCGTTGGAAGGAACTTTTTTCGGAAGCCGGAGCCATCCGCAGCCTTTTTGGTGAAGTTTTGAAAACAAGACACGACAAACAGGAAACCAAGAGCTCGCGGGTGAAGAGAATCCGGTGGTTTTCAAATAATATCATTACGTTTCTCTAACAACAAATACGTCAAAATGCTCGACATAAACACGACTATTGAACACACAGGATGTAAATAAATGTCCCGTACTCACTCACTGTGCGGAGAAAATCCAACAGAAAATGAAGTGACGTGAAATAAGCACAAAACTCGGTGCATGTGTTCTTTGTTTACATATCCATGTGCCAGAGATCACGTAAACTCCCTGAAACTCCCAAGTTGAGTGTGAATCCCCGTGAACTCGTGGTCTCGCGAGGCCAGCAGAGTCTGTACATACACATGTGTATTCTGGAGGCAGTGTGAGTGACAACTGGACCCAGACGGATCGGATCCGGATGCTGGGAGTGGAGTGACCGACCCAGGATCTGGAGGCAGTGTGGCCCGGGGTCAGCCGCCTGTTGGCAGAAGCTGCTGATAAGCGCTATCATAAGTGACATGAACAAAGTCTAAATGTACATTGTAAAGACATTTTAATTTCTTCTCGCACCGGAGCAAGTGGCTGAAATAAATTCTCTCATTGGTCGCAGTCTGGAGCCCTGAAATGGGACGAACGGTTTAAAGAAGGGTTAATTCCAATGTCACGTCTAAATCAGAGGAAGTAAATTCTTATTGAGGTGCATTATGTCCTTCTGTCTCATTCATTACTGTAAACACTCGGAAAACCTGAGCCGTTCCGTGCTAAACAATGACAAGGAAACGTCCACTCTGCTTTTAACAATGTCCTACTGTAATAAACACACAGACATTTGTCCTGATTAATCCTCCGAGAGCCCAGAACGACTGCAGGGAACGGAAACTCTGCAGGATGTTTGGTTATGGAGAATATTACAGCGATATACGGCGAGGAAATGAGCTTCAAATCAAGACGAAGAGGAACAGAATGATCAAACAGAAGATTTAAGCTCCGGGGGTTTTAAAATATAATCCTGTTTGGAGCGAAAGTCTGCGACCTCTGACCCAGACGACCGTTTCAAAGCCGAAGATCGTCCACGTGAAAGTAAAGTCAGGCTTTGAAGAGACGGAGCGGGAAGTGACGACCAAATAAGGAAAAGTATGGATCAAGAGACCTGGTTTAGTCCTGGTTTAGTCCTGGTTTAGTCCTGTTTTAGTCCTGGTTTTAGTCCTGCTTTAGTCCTTGTTTTAGTCCTGCTTTAGTCCTGGTTTAGTCCTGGTTTAGTCCTGGTTTAGTCCTGTTTTAGTCCTGCTTTAGTCCTGTTTTAGTCCTGGTTTAGACCTGGTTTAGTCCTGGTTTAGTCCTGGTTTAGACCTGTTTTAGTCCTGGTTTAGTCCTGGTTTAGTCCTACTTTAGACCTGTTTTAGTCCTGCTTTAGTCCTTTAGTCCTGCTTTATTTAGTCCTGGTTTAGTCCTGCTTTAGTCCTGCTTTAGTCCTGCTTTAGTCCTGCTTTATTTAGTCCTGGTTTAGTCCTGGTTTAGACCTGTTTTAGTCCTGCTTTAGTCTGTTTTGGTCCTGGTTTAGTCCTGTTTTAGCTGACTCAAAGATAAAGAATTAGACTTATTCAGACGGTTTTCTCTGTTTCTGCGGCGACACATTTAGTCCTGTTGTTTTTCTTCTAAATGAGCTGCTTTCAATTTAACAAATTATTTTAATCAAACGAGGAAAAACAGACACGGTTCAATTAAGTCTGAACGAAAAGAGAGAGAAAGAGAGAGAGAGAGAGGGAGAGAGAGAGAAGAAAACCCGACCAAACGGAGTCATTTTGTGAACGAGATGAGTTTTGTGTTTGGAAGAGAAATTACCAACCTGCTCCGACTCAACTTCTGCAGCAAATTATCTTCAAATCACACGAACAGAAAACTGATTTAAACTGAGCGAAAGAAAACAGGACTAAAGCAGGACTAAAACAGGACTAAAGCAGGACTAAAGCAGGACTAAAGCAGGACTAAAACAGGACTAAAGCAGGACTAAAAACAGACTAAAGCAGGACTAAAACAGGACTAAAGCAGGACTAAAGCAGGACTAAAGCAGGACTAAAGCAGGACTAAAGCAGGACTAAAGCAGGACTAAAGCAGGACTAAGCAGGGCTAAAGCAGGACTAAAGCAGGACTAAACCAGGACTAAATAAAGCAGGACTAAAACAGGACAAAAGCAGGACAAAAGTAGGACTAAAACAGGACTAAAACAGGACTAAAGCAGGACTAAAGCAGGACTAAAACAGGACTAAAACAGGACTAAAACAGCCTAGATCCAATCTACACAAGGACAAAACCTGGCATAATTTAGAACATCATAACTGTCTAAACATTTGTTGATTCCTGTTTTAGTCCAGTTTTAGTCCAGGTTGGACCCATTTTTAGTCCAGTTTTTGGTCCTTGTTTTAGTCCAGTTTTAGAGCAGTTTTAATTTAATCTTTAGTCCAGTTTCAGTCCAGGTTTAGACCAGTTTTTAGTCTAGCATTAGTAAAGCTTTAGTCCAGCTTTAGTTCAGTTTCAGTCCAGTTTTACTCCAGTTTGTAGTCCAGGTTAGACCAGTGTTTAGCCAATTTTAGACCAGTTTCAGTCCAGTTAGTCCAGGTTTTAGTTCTTGTTTTAGTCCAGTTTCAGTCCAGGTTAGTCCAGGTTTTAGTTCTTGTTTTAGTCCAGTTTTAGTCCAGATCAGTCAGGTTTTAGTTCTTGTTTTAGTCCAGTTTTAGTCCAGGTCAGTCCAGGTTTTAGTTCTTGTTTTAGTCCAGTTTTAGTCCAGGTCAGTCCAGGTTTTAGTTCTTGTTTTAGTCCAGTTTTAGTCCAGGTCAGTCCAGGTTTTAGTTCTTGTTTTAGTCCAGCTTTAGTCCAGTTTCAGTCCAGGTTGGACCAGGTTTTAGTTCTTGTTTTAGTCCAACTTTAGACCAGGTTTTAGTCCAGTTGTAGTCCAGGTTAGTCCAGACTTACCGTGGCTGTGCAGGGACCACATCAGAGGTGAACTGGGGTCATGCATCCATCCACACAGGCCGTGGTCGAAGTCACACGCTCCGTCTGCAGGGGCGCTGTCACCGCTGTAACACACACACACAGACAATAGAGTTCACACGACGTCACAACTTTCTTCAGATCAATAATGACGTCAGTTTTTCTGTAATACTGGTCTAGTAGGGGTGTAACGATACGTTTTTAGAACGATACGATACATATCGATATGAGGCCAAGAAATACGATTGCAAAACGATTTTGGAGTTTCAGGGAACGATACGATTCAGAACGATACAGCAGTTTTAAAACGATATTTCGATTCAGTTTGATAACTTACAACATAAATAAAGTCATTACCAAGATTGTGCAATAAATAACAAACTCAATAACAAATAATAAAATGATAGAGTAAGGATAAGGGTAATAAAGATATTCAGCTTAATGACACAATTATTTTTCATTGCACTTTCCCCTTAATTCACAAGTTTAGTATCATAATAAAATAAGTGACTCACATTTCACCATCTTATTGAATCATTTTCACACAGATGCAGAAGTGTGTTGAGATGGGAGTCTGTGAACTTCTGTATCTTTGTGACTTATCATTAGATTAAATATTAAATCCACAAACATCTGCAGACTCGAAGTTTAGATCCAAAGCATGTTGATGTTGCGTCTTAAGTACGTTATATGTCCCAAATGTGACATATGCCGCCGACTGGCAGCGGAGTCATAAGCCTGCACAAATGCGCGAGTGTGTTATGACTGTGGCGTTGCAGCTCGGGGGGCGGCGGCGTGTTTTCAGCTCGTCTGGTTCTTTTCGGAGCTCGCTCGAGTCGTTTCGCAGCGTTACCTCGTGGGCAGTTTGGTTTCGCCTTTACGGCTTTGGTCCCTCGTGGTCTCCGCTCTGTGCGCTCTCGCGGGATGGTTTGGATCCAGCGCTGTCCGTCTCCTCTGGGCTGTGCGGCAGCGGCTCCGTCCGGGAGCAGATTCCATGTGAAACAAGTGCTGCAGGCTCTTGATGATGACGCAGCGCGGAAAACCAGCGTATTAAAAGCGCATTTAATGAAACATTTATGTGAAAAATACACTACTAAGAATGCTGTTTGTCTGTATGGTTTATGTCTCGCCATATATCTAAATAAATCGATTCTTTGGGCTTAGATTCTAAGCGATTCAAAGTTACATCGATGTGTGGCCTGGATTGAGGAAAACTAGTAGAACGCCGATCGATGCAGCGGATCGTAAGGGCTGTGTATCGATACTTCGAATATTTAGGTGAATCGTTACACCCCTATGGTCTAGTCACTGATAAAAGACTGAAAATATGTGACCTTTTTTAAATACTTCTTAAAGTACAATGTTAATATTTGTAAAACCAGGCTCTTTCTCACACCTGGATTTATGACGTCATCACTTCTACAACGTGAACACGAGTCATTTAAAAAGGATTCATTTTGTGCACTAAATAAATATTAAAATGTTTATTGTAATTTTTTTATTTATTTTTTTTATCTGTTTGTGTGTATTTTTAATTAATAAACCACATTGTGCAAACAAACTCAAAACAGACATTAAACATACACATTATTTTGTATTTTTTATTCATTTTATATATTTTTTTATTCTATTTTCTGTATTTTTTTCCTAATGTTTTATTTTATTTATATATTTATTTATTGTATTTTTTATATATTTATACATTTTTTGTTTTATATTATTCTTTTTTATTTTAATTTTTATTCATGTATTTATTTTTTGTTTTTCATTATTAATATTAATTTTTTATTTTTTTAATTTGTATTTTTTTTTTTTGTATTTCATTTATTAGTATTTTTTATTATTTGACAAATTAGCATTTTGTAAACTCACACAATTTTTTAAATTGTATTATCTTTTTTGTGATTTATTTATTAGTTGTATATATATATATTTTTTTATTATTATTTTTTTTCAACTGAATTTTATTTATTTATTTTTTTTAATTGTTAGGTTTTTTTTTTTGTATTTTATTTTTTATTCCATTTTATTTATTATAATTTTTATTATTTGACAAATTAATATTTTTTATTTCATTTTTTGTTAATTGTATTTTCATCTAGCTATATTATTTGATCTTGTTTGGCTTAAATGTAGCTTAACATTTAAAAAGCATCACTAAAAACATAATTTATAAATCCTCCTGCTCATTTTAACCTGAAACATTTAAAACTACATCCTTGTTTAGTAAAAATAACTAAACACATTCAATTAAACAGAAGAGGAGCGAGCACTTCCTGGTTCAGTTGCTACGGCGACGCGGGGGGACTCACCTGCCGTCGTCACGGGGACGGCGGTCGTCTCGGTAACCGGGGGCAGAGTGGGCGTGACCGTGTCGGCGGGAGTGGACAGTTCTGAGGAGAAAAAGAGCAAATATTACAATTAAAATAAAGAATAATTAACAAGTTTTACACAAAACAGATTCTGTCGTCGCTGAGAACAGTTTGGACGAGATTATTAAAGAGAAAAAGAACAAAATGTGATGTTTGAGAGCTAAAATGAAGAAGATTATGAGACTAAAGACGCGTCGAGAGGAGAAAGCTAAATTAATGCAGCGAGATGCGAAGGAGGGAAGAATGGTGAAAGTGGGGATGTATAAGATGTTAGAAAAAATGCGCACATTTTCACGCTTCTGGAAACAGGAGTCCAAGACACGAGCAGTACAGGGTTGTGAGGTTGCAAGTTGTTAGTGACACGAACAGGATTCGTCAAGTATATTATAACTGCGATTACACCCAAAACAACCCAGCGCAAACTCACGCATGATGAAAGGGTTTGACCTTAGGTGAAAGAAAAATCAATAATGCAACGATGAGAAAAGTCTGCAGTCCGGTAGCTATTCTCTCTCTCTCCTGCTCCCTCCTTCCTCTCTGTTGCTCCTTTTCTTTCTCTCCTCCTCCTTTATCGCCTCCTCTCGCTCTCTCTCTCGTCTCTCGTACTTCAACAGCCTATCATCTCTCTACTCCACTACTTCCCCTTGTCACCCTCTACTCACTATGCTCTTCTCGACTTTCGAAACTCCTATACTTTGTCTTCTAACACTACCATACCCTCGTCACAGTCATATTCTCCTCCCTCGAGGGAGAGAGATGCGGCACCACAAGAGAAAGAAAACCATCCGAGTCCAGTAGTAAAGGAGAAAAGACAAGAAAGAGATTAAAGAAAGACAGCCAGGTTCCGTCTCTTCATCTGTCCTCTGGGAGAGTGAGTCCGAGGAAAAGGGAGGTGAAGAACGAGAGAGCAGTAAAGCCCAGAAAGAGGGAAGTAGCGAGATAGAGATGAAACTCGGAGTACTTTTACTACCAGGGGGGCCGTAAGGAGGAGGAAAGCACGCAGGAGGTCCAACGCAGAGAGGAGCATTGAGAGCTAAACACAGGCAGATTGAGAGAGAAGAGAGATGAAGAGAGAAAAATGAGAGAATCAAGAGCACTATATTACAGTCGTTGAGTCAGAGAAATGCACTGTAACGCGGAGTGCAGTCGAGATTCGCAGATCAAATGCAAATCTCTTCCAGAAGGTCACTTGTTCTCTGCTAGGTAGATATGTTATACGCGTCACTTTGCTACGCACACATCTCTGACGTACGAGGCTCGCGCACGTGGGCACACTGTATAGAAAAAAAGCAGAAAAAGAAAGAGTTGAGAGAGAGAGGAGCAGAGCAGATTTGAGATGACGAGAGACAGTCTCTCTCTCGCTTTCTTCTTGTAGGTTTCTCGTAATATGTAGAACACTTGCCCAGGCTGCCGTTCGTTCCTTTGAAAGAGCCGCAGAGCCGTTCTGTTTGACTTTTATTTTCGCGTATCCCTCATGAGTAATCCCTGCGCTCGATCTTCCTTTGCTCGTGTCTCGGCGACTTCTTCCTTCTTTCTGAGCGGTTCAGCAAGCAGCTGTACAAAAATCCCACAAAAAACAAATGTCCTACCAGAGAAGAATCTGAGTCAGCGAGTGCATGCTGGGAAAAGGCTCCGTAGAGTCAGGCAAAACACCACACAGGTCTATGCCTCAGCTCTTTTACTGTTCGGGGAGGCGTTACGGCCTGTGCACGCAAACTGTATCCACGCTCCCCTCTTAGCACTTTTTCCCTGTTTCTCCCCCCCCTCACGTCACCTGCTACTTCATCACTTTCATCTGCCTCCGTTCTTTTAAAAATGATCGATCAGATCGTGGAGTTTGACTTGAAAAAGCAGTTTTGTGAATCTGAATTAAATTAAATCTAGTGTACGATTAATGTCTTCCATAATTCTTTCTTTCTCTTTCTCCCAACTCTTTATCCGCCTTTGCACCTGCTCTTTCTCCTTCCCCTCTCCTTCTTCTACTCTTGCTTCCTCTTTTCTTTTTGTCTGCACGTCTACGCGTGTTTGCTCGTCTCTCGTCCTCCTTCTCGTGGTCTTTCTGTCTCTTTGTTACAATCATCTCTCTCACTCGCTACGCACTCCGATTCTCTCTCTTCTCTGGTGCTTCTGCCTTTCCTCTCTGGATCCTATCTCCCTCTCCCTCCCTCCCCTTTCTGCCCTCTCGTTCCTCCTTTTTCTGCCGGTGTGTTTAAGGCCTTGTTGGAATCGACCACATCTTTTCTCTCTGGACGTGCACTTGCTCCTTCTGCTTCGACCCTTCCTCTTTGTCTCTCTCCCCAAACCCGGCTTGGCAGCTACGCACCTTTCCACTCTTCTTCTTGCTTCTCTCTCCGCTTTCCACATACCCTCTAGTCAAGCACATCAGCCTGGAATTTCCCTCTCCTTCTCCTCCGCCTCTCACTTCCTTTCCTTCTCTCTCTGTCTTGCCCGCCAAAACATAATTGATCTCTCTCACGAGTCGGAGCGAGAGCTGAGAGGGCTTTTCAATATAACTTGAGTTTGTTAGATCGTTGTTTTTTATGCTATTTCATGCTGGTATTCTCAAACAAATTCATAGTACACTCGCATATCACCACTGTCTAATATTCCGCTCGCTTCATACTCATCCAATTCGTTCATCATATTGCGCTTCTCTCACCACCCTCTTTTCTCTACATAAGTTGTTTTAATTCTATTTCTATTCCTCCTCTAGCTGCTCTTTCTCTCTTTACTTGTTCTTCTGCTCTCGTCCAACACTTTTTACTCTCCTGCTTATTGTCTTGGCACGGGGCATTTTCCCTCATGTTTATTTCCCTCCTCTTTCTCCTCCTCTTTGGTCTCTTTCCTTTTTGCCTTCCGTCTTTTCTCCCTCTCCTGGACTTAGTTCCGATCTCTCTTCTCTTTTGCCTCATCATCGTCTTGTCTCTTCTTTTTCTTGTCTCTTTCCACCCCTTTCCCTCTCCTCTTTGCTCTTCCTACCGTCTCTCCCTCTTTTTCCTTTCTTCGGGTGGGTGGGGCGTCATTTCGAGTTGTTCTTTCTCGCAAGGTCCCGAACCCCTTTTTTCACGTGCGGATTCTTTTGCCTTTTCTTTCTTATATCGTCTCTCCCTCGTCACACCCTTTTTCCTGTCTAAACTGTTCCTTTCCTTGACCCATATTTTTTATTCTCAGCTCTAATACAATCACTACTGTCACCAATACTCCTTCTCTTAAGCCTTATTCACCCTCTCCTTTTCTCTCTCAACGCTTTTCTCTCTCGTCTTTCTAAATTTAATTCCCCATTGCTTGTCCTCCTCTCTCTCTCATTCTTCTCTCTGTTGCTCCTCCTGTACCATGCGTCTGTCCATCGTCTTCCTCAATTCTATCCCTCTCATCTCCTCTCACGCTCTCTCCTCCTTGTCCTCTATCCTTCTCTCCCCCCCAACGCCTCTATTCTTCTCGGTCATCGCCTCCGCGCTCCCTCTCTCGCTGTCCCTCTCTCCCTCTTTCCTTCCTCTCGCATCTCTCCCTCTCCGCGAACACTTCGGCACCTCTCTCCGCGGTCGTTCTCGTCCGTCCTACTCTCTCACTCCACTCTCTCTTCTTCTCTCATCTCTCCCTCTTCTCTCTCGCCTCTCCTCTTCTTCTTTCTCTCCTCTTCCCTTCCTCTTCTCTCTCCCTGCTCCTTCTCTCCCTCTCCCCTCCCTCTCTCTCTCCCCTCCCCTTCTCCCTCTCTCCCTCTATCCTCTCTCTACTTCTCTCTCTCTCTCTCTTCTTCTTTTTTCTTCTTCTCTCCTCCTCCTTTCTTTCTTCTCCTCTCTCCCCTTCTCTCTCTTCCCCTTCTCTTTCCCTCTTCTCTGCTCCTTCTCTCTCTCTTATCCCCCCCCCCCCCTCTCTCTCTGCTCTTCAAATTCCTTGTTCCAAACTCTTTCCCTCGTTACTTCAGGAACCTTAACGAGCTTCACGTGTGTTTATTAAAACAGTTTAAACGAGAGAGTCCCAGAATGCTCAGCGGCGGCTCCAGTCACATGTGTTTAATCTGATAATTACAACAGTTAAATTAAGACGAGGGGGAAGTTTTATTGGACGTTTGAGGTCGGCTTTTCAAAATAAAACTCTCTCTTTAGTTTTATACTTTTACTTTGAAGTTTTAAAGACGTATTAAAAACTGTAAGCGTGCAAGTTTGGAGTATTTATACCACGGTAACCAATGTTTTGTTAAGAATACAACTACGAACAACAAGCAGCCAATCAGACACGAGCTAGACTGCAAGCCCCGCCCACTTTGGACTGTCAGAGCAAATGAATGAGTTTTCTATTTAGATAATGGAAGAAGGAAGGAGAGAAGGAGGGAACAAGAGAAGAGGGAAGAGAGGGGTGAGAAAAAGAGGGAGAGAGAGAGGGGAATATGAAAGCAGAGAAAAGAAAGAAGAGGAAGAGTGTAAAGGGAGAGAAAGAGGAAGGAAGAGAGGGACGAGAGAAAGAGGATGACAATAAAGAGGAAAGAGAATAAAGAGGGTGGGAGAGAGGGGAAGGAACAAAAAGAAAGAGAGAAGAAGAAAAAAGTGAAGAGAGAAAGAGGAGAGAGAAAAAAAGAAGAGAATAAAGAGAGGAAAGAGAAGGAAGAGTGAGGGGGAGAGAAAGATGAGATAGAGAGAAAATGAGAGAGATGGAGAAAGAAAGGAGAGGGTAGAAAGAAAAGAATGAAGGAGATAGAAAGAGGGAGAAGGCAAGGGAGAGAGGAGAGAAAAAAAGAGGAGAGATGAAAGAGAAAAAGAGAGGAAAGAAGTTAGGAGAGGAGAAAAGGAGAAAAGAAAGGAAAGGAGAGAGGGAGAGGTGGAAAGGAGAGAAAGAAAGAAGAGCAAAGGAAGAGAGTGAGAGTGGGAAAGAGGGAAGAAGGAGGAGGGGAGAAAGTGAGAGGAGGGAAGAAAAAAGAATATGAAGAGAGAGGAGAAGAGAGTGTGAGGAAGAGAAAAAGAGAAGAGGGAAGGAGAGAGGCACAGTGAGAAGAGAGATAAAGGAGGAAGGGAGAAAGGAGAGGAGAGAGAAAGAAAGAGGAGAGAGGGAGAGTGTGAAAGGAGAGAGGGGAGAAAGGAAGGAAGAGAGTGAGTGGGAAAGAGGGAAGAAGGAGAGAGGGAGAAAGAGAGAGAGAGTTTTTACAGTGTAATCTTGGTCTTGAACCATTACATCATTAGTTTTTTCTTCTTTCTAAAAGCGTTTGTGTAAAACAGTTTTTGTTCAGATTACCGACGTAAAGGTCACGACTGGCTCTGACCTTTCGCCCGTTTGCCGCGGCGATGGAGCCGGCGTCGCCCGCGGCACGGGCCCGGACGCGTGACGAGTCCCTGACAGCGAAATGACCGGCTCTGGAGGTTTTTAAAGGATTCTGGGTCAGAGAGATTCAAGGTCAACAACAGAAGACGAAGGAGTCAGGCTGTCAGTCAAGAGGTTTATACACTTATTATAAAACGACAAGAAAATAAAGATTATAAACAGATCTGAGACGAGAGGATGGAGTTACGCTGTCAGTCAAGAGGTTTTATACACTTATGTTACAAAACAAGAAAATAAAGATTATAAACAGATCTGAGTCAGTCAAGAGGTTTTATACACTTATGTTATAAAACGACAAGAAAATAAAGATTCTAATAATAAGGAAAGGAGAAAAGAGAGAAGGAGAGCGAGAGAGAGGAGAAAGAGAGAGAGGGAGGAGAAAGAGAGAGAGAGGGGGAGAAAGAGGAGAAGAAAAAGGGAAAGAGAGAGGGAGGAAGTAAGAGAGAGAAAGAAGAGGCAGGGAGAGACAGAGAGAGAGGGAAAAGGAAGAAGAGAGAAGAAGAGAGGACAAGAGAGAGAGGGAAGGAAGAGAGGAGGGAGAGAGAGAGGAAGAAAGGAAGAGAGAGAAGGAAGAAAGGAAGAGAGAGAAGGAGATGGAAGTAGTAAGAAGGAAGAGAGGGAGGAGAGAGAGAAGGAGAGGGTAGAAGAATGAAGAAAGAAGAGAAGAGAAGGGAAGAGGAGTAAGAAGGAAGAGAGGAGGGAGAAGAGAGAAGAGGAGAGAGAGAAGGAGAAAGAAGAGAGAGAAGGAAGATGGAGTAAGAAGGAAGAGAGGAGGAGAGAGAGAGAAGGAAGAGAGGAAGAGAGAAAGAAGAGGGAGAAGAGAAGGAAGAGAAGAGGAGAGAGAGAGGAAGGAAGAGGAGAGAGAAGGAAGAGAGGAGAGAGAGAGAAAGAGAGGGAGAAAGAGAAGGAAGAGAGAGAAGGAAGAGAAGGAAGAGAGAAGAGTGAATAAGAGAGAGAAGGAGAGAGAGGGAAAGAAAGAGGAGGGGATAGAGAGAAAGAGGAAGAGAGAGGGAGGGGTAAAAGAGAAGAGAAGGAGTGAGAGAGTGAGAAAAGAGAAAGAGAGGAAGGAGAGCGAGACAAGAGGGAGCGAGAGGGAAGAAGAGAGAGTGAGAGGAGAAGAGAAGAGGAGAGAAAAGCAAGAGAAAAAAAGACGAGACAGAGTGGAGCAGTGAAAGAACGGCGCTCAGACAGAACCATGATGTTTGGTTGGACTGCAGCGTGACTCTGCACAAACACTTGGTCTGTAATGGGTTTGAACATGTGACCTTGACCGTGACTCGAGTGTGGACAACCCCCTGGACTCTGTGGACGACCCCCCTGAGAACCCTCCTCTGAGACTCTCCCCGTGCACGCGTCTCTCTAAAGGCCGGGGTGTAAGAGAGCGGGACGTCCTGTGCATGTTAAACACACCTCTGACTCTGACTCTACCTGATCCACTCACATTATGTAAGAATCAGCCCTGCACAAGAACAAGAGCTGAATGTGAAAGAGAGAGAGAGAGAGAGAATGCACTGGGCATGCTCAGAACAGACAAGTTTATAATGTTATTCTTTTTAGCTCCAAACATTTCGCCACACCCACTTTTTCTACCGTTACACACAAGACTCAGAAACGCACTTCCGGTCAGCTCCTCCCTCGTTCATTTCATTGAAGTAAACAGCGAAAAAACTAGCTGCAAAAATATATTTCAGGTAGGTTATTTTTTCCAAATAAGCTATGGTCATGTGCACTGACAAATAGGCAAGGTATATTTTCTCTGGATCACTTGAAAGCGATTGTTAAAGTATTAATCGTTTGTCGGTCGGATCGCTGCGATAGCCCGCAGTTAGCCTAACTTACTTTAGCCACTAATAAACATCAAATGCATTGATCACACACAGGACAGATACACATGCTGTAGCTTAGTAAAACTCAGTCACTGGGTTTGTTTTAACTGTTCATCTAATCCAGTGGTTCCCAAAGTGGGGGTCGGGACCCCTCAGGGGGTCGCGAAGCAAAATCTGGGGGTCGCGAGATGATTTTAAAATTTATTTTACAATTATGACTTGGTATGTAATAATTTTTTGGGGGAATGTGGGGTTATATAAAGCAATACATTATCTAAATATACACAATTAAGCCTAATTTAAATGGTTTTGTAACTTAGAGTGAATACAAAAGTACATAATTTTTGCTGTGGGGGTCGCGAGTTGGTTTCACGGTTATTTTGGGGGTCCCGGGCTGAAAAGTTTGGGAACCCCTGATCTAATCTATGAGATTAGCCTACAAGATAGCGCAGCTACAGCTTTACCTTCTTGTTTATCCTTTATAGCTACACTCTTTTTAAATCACACAAATAGTGCCGGTGTAATAATGGATGTATTATATTATCTGGATTGGGCTCCGCCCCCTCTTTCCTGATGCGAGTGGCGATCAGGCCGCTCCGCGGTACTGCAGCGGTTGGGCCCAAGAAAAATTTCCCCATAAACCGTCAATGCATTTTTGTCACTTCAAACTGCTATTGCTCCGCGGACACGGCACCTACAGCTTTAACTAAGGTCTCATTTTGAAGGTATTTCTCTCTAGTTTCACACATAAACTTTTTAATTTTTTTCAATGCCCCAACGCTTAAACGGTGTTTAGCCTAGCTTACTGCTCTGCCCGCGCTCTCTCCGCTCCCCCCGCTCCTCCGCCGCTCTCCCCCCCGCTCAGGCCACCATCGCGCTGGTCAGAACTAGAGACCTGCATCGGGCGGGAATTCCCGCGGGACCCACGGGACCCGTGAGCAAACCCTCGGGATCGGGCGGTTTTAACGTTGCCTCGGGCGGGAGCGGGCGGTCAGGCCAAACGCCTCGGGTCCCGAACGGACCCGCGCTCTCTCCGCTGTCTTCAAATATTACGTAGCAAGAAAGAAATACCGCTTTGTGCGCGCTGCTGGTCAACAGAGAGACACAACACGGACACCTGCGAGGTGCAGACACGTAAACTCACTGCTGTATTCCTAGTCTAGCGTGAGTATCATCTGTGCGTCCTCGCGCCAGCAGCAGCCGCAGCACGGACACAAGCTTTCCCAGAGGAGTGAATGAAGGACTGGCTTTTACGCACGGGGAGATGGAGATAATACACACGGAGTTTGGGCAAGTAAAGTGTTTGTTTAGCTGAAACTGGAGGTGCGAGGAGCTTTGTATTTCAGGTAAGAAATACACAGACATCATGGCTTTATGATTGAATGTGTCAAACGAACATAATCACCTTGTTACAGATTATTTAGGCTGGTGCCTATCATTTTAAAACTAGATGCAGAGAGTTATGCAGAGTTTAGTTATTTGTGTTCATGTTGTTATGCCCTGGGGCCGCCACGCAACCTCCGTGTCACCAAAAAAAAAAAAAAAGTCGGGACCCAACGAGACCCGCGGGAGCTTCTCGGGCGGGCAGGCACACGGGGGCGTCGGGATCGGGCGGGAACGGTCACGGATGCTTCGGGATCGGGCGGGAGCGGTCATGAAAATCTAGTCCCGTGCAGGTCTCTAGTCAGAACTGATCACGCTGTCACTTTTCTGACGTCACGGTAGTGGGAGGAGCTAGCCCGCATTCAGGAAATAACGCGGAAGAAAAATCTTTTTCGGCATCAATGCGCCACTGAGCACAAGCCATTGAAAACAACGGGCCGCCATCTTGGGCTCATCTTCCAGTTCCAATTATACTTCCATGGTGTAAAAGTGGGCTGGCAAAGTAAGATGGATAGAATACACTGTAAAAAGTCATAAGGTTGATAAGTTAATTAACTTAAATATTTGTGTTGATGTAACTTGACACTAAGACAGAGAGAGAAGAAAGAAAGAAATAGAGAGAAAGAGGAAAGAGAGAAAGGAGAGAGAGAGAGAAGGAAGATAGAGAGAGAGAAAAGAGAGACTAAAGAAAGACAGAAGAAGAGAAGAGAGAGAGGGAGACGAGAAAGACAAGAGAGAAAGCATAAGGCTGGAGAAAAGAGAGATGAGGCAGAGTGGGGGGGTTGAGGAGGAGAGGAGAGAGAGAATAACAGACTCACATTAGATAAACTGAAATAAAAAGACCTGATCTGATCCATAAAGTCGTCTTGTGTGAATCTGTGAGTTTGAACAGAAACGAGACTAAAACCATCAGAAGTCTGACGTTTGTAGCTCCGGTGACAAGCCCCTCCCCCTCTTCCTCCTCTTCCTCCTCCTCCTCCTCTTCCTCCTCTTCCTCCTCCTTCTGCTAAAATCATCTTTCAATCCAAACATCCTGACGCAGCAGAAATGTCCGAGACGCGGAGAGAAAAAAACACACTTCAATTATGTAGAAAGCCCGGTGTAAATCTGCTCGGCGCTAATGTCGGCCCGGGCCAGAACGTGAGACGAATGTGAAGAGAAGAGAGGAAGACGAACTGAGAGAGGAAGAAGAGCCTCCAGGGACCAGATACAGACCAGAGTTTAGCAAAGAGAGGAGATATTAGCGTTTAGCAAAGAGAAAAGATATAGCCATTTAGACATTTAGCAAAAGAGAAAGAGCTGTGACTCATGCAAACATGAAGACACATTGGTGAGGTTAATATTTATGATTCTATTAAAAGACAACAACTTCTTCTGTGGCTTTAAATTTTGAATTTGTCTCTTATTCTGAATTATTGAGGCTGCTATGACTGAGTTTGTGAAAATCACACATAATTCATCTGATAGAGGCAGGTTACTCCTCTTCAGACACACACCTGTCTCTCTCCTAAACCAGGGTCCGCCACCTCCGGCTCAAGAGCCTTAAGGCCCGTGCACACGTGATCTGTGGCTCTTTGGCCCAGATCACCAAAAGACAGACTCCGGTTTGGATCCGGACCCAAGCGCCACCCTGTCCAGACCAGACCGCGTAGCCCTCCTGCCAAACACTCACAGAAAGGCTGGAGAGTGCAGCGCAGACTGACACCGGGCTCACAATTCTGGCCAAAATCAAGCGAACACCTCAATCCCCATGTTATCCCAATGAGCTTTTTTAGCAGTTTGGTTTTCTTCATAAATTTGATTCGTTTTACGAAAGTGTGTGTCACCCCGAACAAAAAGTCCAAGCGTCCGACGCTGTATCTTGCATGCTGTTGCCGTGACGATGCAGCGCGTAAGCGCTGCCCCTCAGAACTACTCTGTACTGTGATGAGGCTCTTATGAAGCACTAAGACAATAACATACACTGACCAAGGGCGCGTCAGCGCCATCTTTAGGTTGTTGTAGAGTAATAGTGGAGAGTTCAAAGCTATAGCATGCTGTTGCTGTTACAACCTTCTTATCTTCTCTGTATAGTGATGAGGCTCTTTTAAACCACTAAGACAATAACTCACAATGACCATCCTTATATAGCTCTTTGGGGCAGAGCTTTTAAAAGCTTGGCCAAGACATTAGGGCGCGTTAGCGCCCCCATGCGTTTCGGAGTGCAGCGAGGGCCGTTGGAATGCTGCTTGCGGCTTTAATTTTGTATTTATTTTTAGTTATGTCAAATTTAAAATGTCTTAAAAGAAACTCCGCCGTGAAGTTCGGGACCTTGGACCTCGATGACCGCAGCTCTAAACATGTACAAGAAAGTCAACTATCGGTCTGATGCTCCAAGACTTTTACCATCTATATTTTGGTGGTTTTGCCATTGTATTAGATTTTACTCTTCTGTCTTAATTTGTTTGAATCCAGCTGAAATAATAAAAAACAAGATTCTAACAAACTCAAGTCTATATTTGAAAAGCCACTCTCGTCTCGCTCCGACTCGGATCATTTCATCCACGTTTTGAGTTAAGATTCTACTCCGGAGTCGAACAGAAGCAGATGCAGTCCAGATGTGACGTTTCCAACAGGCTTTAAACACACCGCAGACACTTAAACACACCACGAGTCACGAGATTCAAACGCCCAGAACCACAAACGCCTCAATATTTATCATTTTACACTTAAATTATTCAGATTCACAAATGTTTTCAAGTCAAACTCCACGTCGTATCATCATTTTAAAAGACAATATCACTCTTGTAGTGTCGTTTTCACCTCTAAAGCAGCTGGTCCTGTGTGTGTTTTGCTGACTACGTTTCCCAGCATGCACCTGTGACTCATTCTCTCTTTCATTTGTGTTTTTGTTTTTTTTACAGCGTCTGCAGAAGTCGCAGCAGGACGTATATGAGACACGTCATAAAAGTCACACGGCTCTGGGCTCTTTCAGGAACACGCAGCTCTTTCTCTTTACCCTCCTCTCTCTCTCCTCTCTCTCTCTCTCTCTCAACTCTTTCTTTTCTGTTTTTTTCTTTACCCACTCCAGCTCTCTCTTTTCCTCCTTTTCTCCCTCACTTTGTTCTTTGTCTCTCCTCTCTTTCATGTTTCTCTCCTGTTTTCTCATTTCTCTTTTCTCTCGTTTCTTCCCCTCTCTCTCCTTGTTTACTCTCTGTCCTCTCTTTCCCTCTCCCTTCATTCTCTCTCTCCCTCTTTCTCTTTACTGTCTCTCGTTCTTCACCTCCTCTCCTCCTCACTCTCCCCTACTCTCTCTTTTTCTCTTTCTTTGTCTCTCCTTTCTCTCTCATGTTTTCTTTCTCTTTCCTCTCTCTCCCTCTATACTTCCTTTTTCATTCTTCTCTTTATCCTCTCTCCCGTTTACTCTTTCTTCATCTCTTTTCTCTTTCTCTGTCACATTTCTCTCTCTCCTTTATCTCCATCTCTCCTCGTCTTCTCTCTCTTTTTTTTCTGTCTAATGTTTTCTCTCTCTCCTTTTTTAAGTTTCTTTCTATTTACTCTTTCTGTTTATTTCTTCTCTTTCACCTATTTCTCTTTTTCTTGGTCTCTCCTCTCTCTCCCCATCCCTCCTTACTTTCTTTTCTTTCTTTCTCCTTACCCTTCCTCCCTGTTTACCCTCTCTCTCCTTCTCTCTCTCCTCTCCATCACTCTCAATGTCTCTCTCTCTCCCCACACGTTCCCTTACTAACTTTTTCTCTTTCTTTGCCTTTTCTGTCTTCTCTTTCCCCCTTTCTCTCCTTCTCTCCCTCTCATTTTTAATTTTTCTTTCTCTTTACAGTAGAGATGCACCGATCCGATACTGGGATCGATATCGGTGCCGATCCAGGAAATTTTGCTGGATCGAGTATCGGCTCCATGATATCGGTTAGCCGATATAGTTGTGTTTAATTGGACATAATGAGTCTGATTTATGTCTGATGTTGATCCAGAATCATAATGTTTGACATTTTATTCTTTCTCTCTCTTTCTTTCTTCTCTTTTTCTTTCTCTTTCTTCTCACTCTCCTCTCTCTTCTCTTTCTCTCTTTCTTCTCTCTCATTCTCTCTTCTCTCTATTACTCTGTCTGCTCTTCTTTCTTTCTCTCTCTCTCTTCTCTTTCTTTCTTCTCCTCTCTCTCCTCTCTCTTTTTCTTCTCTCTATTTCTATGTCTTCTTTCTCTCTTTCCTTGCGTTCTCTCTCTCTTTTCTTCTCTCTCTCTTCTCTCTCTCCTTCTCTCTCTCGTGCTCTCTAGTTTCTTCTTTCTCTCTCTTTCTCTCTCCTCTCATTCTCTCTCTTTTCTCTCTCTTCTCTTTCTTTCTCTTTCTTTCTTCTCTCTCTCTTTTCTTCTCTCTCTCGCTCCTTACACTCTCTCTCTTTATTGTTTCTCTTTCTTCTCTTCTCTCTCTCTCCCTCCTGCTCTCTTCTTTCTCTCTCTTCTTCTTAAGTTGTTCAGTATGACTTGTGGTATAAATAACACTTATGATCAAAAGTCTTATGTTTTGAAAGGAAAAAAGTGCTATTTCAGTCCTTACATTGGTATCGGTTGATATCGGGTATCGGCAGATGCTTAAATCTAAAGTATCGGTATCGGAACTGAAAAAGCTGGATCGTTGCATCCCTACTTTACAGTTTTTCTCTCTACCCCTTCTCTTTTCTTCCTCCCCCTCTCTTTTCCTATTCCCTGTTTTTTTTCTATTTACTCCTCTCTTCTCTCTTTCTATTTCTTTCCTTTTTTCTCTCTCTACTTTCTCCCTCATCTCTCTTTCTACTCCTCCTCTCTCGCATCAGGTTTACATGTTTAGTCAAAGTAAACTGTGTCTTGAGGCGTTCGTCCAGTGACTTTGCCTTCAGCGCGTTCATACATCTACTGACGCTGCGTTCTGCGTGTCAAGCGTCCGGCGCCCGATCCCGTTTCGCGCTCGTGCACCGATCACAGAGACAGTTCTTACCCGGCAGGTCACATCCCAGGACCTCGACTCTCATCCCGATCCCGGCAGGAGACCATCGCTCCGGGTACAAGCGGACGAACTGAGCCACCACCTCCTCAAAGTGTCTGAGCTCCGGAGTGTCGTAGTGAAGATTCCCCTCGAACACCTGAACAAGAAAACACAAAAGTCAAGCCATGTGTCCCTTTGTCCCCCTGATAAAAAACAAAACATGAATCTCCAGGAAGGTTTAGCTTGTTTACTTACATATAAAAACTTGAACATTAGCAGTTATCCTGTTTTCATATTTGGGCCTATCCGGTGTTCTTACCTTGGGCATGCTGGTCTGCTGTCCATGACAAAGTTCCAGTCTTTCCCGGTGACGCTGTAGGCCACTTTGTATTTGCGGACAAAAGCTCGGTTCTCTCCGGTGGCTCCGGTCTCTGCGTCTGTTCCTCTGGCTCCCTGAGTAATCATCCTCGGACTGTTTTAGGAACGCCGAGGTCCACCTGGAAAAGAAGTGGAACTATGAGTGAACAGAATTTAAACAAGATGCATTTGAGCTGCTTAACATTTGTATTAAATATGATTGACCTGGGAAATAGTGGCTCTGGCCCTGATCTAATCATTGGATCTAGTTCAGCTGTCTCTGCACAGGTCCTTCACTTCCTGCAAAATGATTGTTTAAGACACCAGAGGATCAGTTTTAAAACCGACACACACTATTATCTTGTATGATCTGCATTCGCTACTTCTTTCTCTCTTTCTCCTCTTTTCCTTGCTGCGTGCGTACACATACATCTCCTTCTTTCTCTCTTTCTCATCTTTTCCTTGCTGCTGCGTACACATACACGCTGCTTCTTCTCTCTTTCTCCTCTTTCTTTGCTGCTGCTGGTAACATACATGCTCCTTCTTTCTTCTCTTCTCTCCTCTTTTCCTTGCTGCGTGCGTACACATAACGCTCCTTCTTTCCTCTTTCTCCTCTTTTCCTTGCTGCGTGCGTACATACATGCTCCTTCTTTCTCTTTCTCCTCTTTTCCTTGCTGCGTGCGTACACATACACCTGCTTCTTTCTCTCTTTCTCCTCTTTTCCTTGCTGCGTGCGTACACATACACGCTCCTTTCTCTCTTTCTCCTCTTTTCCTTGCTGCGTGCGTACACATGCTCCTTCTTTCTCTCTTCTCCTCTTTTCCTTGCTGCGTGCGTACACATACATGCTCCTTTCTCCTTTCTCCTCTTTTCCTTGCTGCGTGCGTACACATACATCTCCTTTCTCTCTTTCTCATCTTTTTCTTGCTGCGTGCGTACACATACACGCTCCTTCTTTCTCTTTTCTTTTTTTCTTCTGCGTGCGTAACATAATGCTCTCTTTCTCCTTTTCTTGCTGCGTGCTACACATTTGCTCCTTCTTCTCTCTTTCTCTCTTTCCTTGCTGCGCGTACACATCACCTCCTTTCTCTCTTTCTCATCTTTTCTTGCTGCTGCGTGCTTACACATACACGCTCTTCTTCTCTCTTTCTCCTCTTTTCATGCTCGTGGTACACTACACGCTCCTTCTTTCTCTCTTTCTCCTCTTTCCTGCTGCGTGCGTAACAAACACGCTGCTTGCTGCGTGCGTACATACATGCCCTTCTCTCTTCTCCTCTTTTCCTTGCTGCGTGCGCACACATACATCCTCCTTTCTCTCCTCCTCGTTCATGCTGCGTGCTACACATACATGCTCCTTCTTTTCTCTCTTCTCCTCTTTTTCCTTGCTGCGTGCGTACACATACACGCTGCTTCTTTCTCTCTTCTCCTCTTTCTTGCTGCGTGCGTACACAAACACCCTCTTCTTTCTCTCTTTCTTGTCTTTTCCTTGCTGCGTGCGTACACAAACACGCTCCTTCTTTCTCATCTTTTCCTTGCTGCGTGCGAAACACATACACGCTGCTTCTTTTCTCTCTTTCTCCTTTTCTTGCTGCGTGCGTACACATACACGCTCTTCTTTCTCCTCTTTTCCTTGCTGCGTGCGTAACATACCGCTTTTCTTTCTCTCTTCTCCTCTTTTCCTTTTTGCGCGTGCGTACACATACACGCTCCTTCTTTCTCTTTCTCTCTTTTCCTTGCTGCGTGCGTACACACGTGCGTGCGTACACATACTGCTTCTTTCTCTTTTCTCCTCTTTCTTGCTGCGTGCTACACATTCTTCTTTCTCTTTCTCCTCTTTTTCTGCTGCGTGCGTACACATACACGCTGCTTCTTTCTCTCTTTGTCATCGCATCACAAAATGCGACGTGGCACCCAGAGGGTTAACCCTCTTTTACCTGGAGCCACTCTTCTCCGGCGATGATCCTGGTTAAGTCCCTATTGTAGTCCGTTTAGTCCTGCTTTAGTGTTAGTCCTGGTTTAGTCCTGTTTACCTGGAGCCACTCTTCTCCGCGATGGGCTGGACTGTGCGGGGAACCATCCAGACCTGCTGGCCACGAGCCAGCGTGCTGGGACTAAACACCATGTCCGGGACGAAGACGACGAGATCTGAGAGTCCGGGAGGAACCGGAGAGCATTCCCTGGAGCTCGGAGCACGGAGCGTCTGCGGAGAAAGAGAGGGAAAAGGTTGATAATGCTGCGTTTAAGTGTTCCTCTGGAGTTCAGAGCAATAACAGGATTTATGAATATACAACATTATGTACTTAGAGTTTATACATGAAGTGTGAAGAGAGAGGTAGGGGGGGGCAGGAGAGAGAGAGAGAGAGAGGAGAGAAAGAGAGAGAGGGGGGGGAGAGAGAGAAGAGAGGAGAGGGAGAGAGGAAAAAAGAGTGAGGAGAAGAGAGCGAGAAAGAGAGGAGAGAGAGGAAAGAAAGAGAAAAAAGTAGAGAGAAGAAAGAGAGTGAGGGAGAGAA
This sequence comes from Mugilogobius chulae, assembly GCA_038363315.1. NCBI lineage: Eukaryota > Metazoa > Chordata > Actinopteri > Gobiiformes > Gobiidae > Mugilogobius > Mugilogobius chulae. Next base: position 138,844 of record JBBPFD010000168.1, read on the forward strand.
TAGGGGGGAGAGAGAGAGAGAGAGAGAGGGACAGAAGAGAGAAGAGGAGTGAGGGAGAAAGAGAGAAGAGAGAGAGAGCTGTGTGTTCAATTAAACCTCCATTAGTCAGACGAGGAACGTGTCCTGATTTGCAATTCACTTAAATATTGACGAGTTTTCATAACAACGTGAATTATTCAAATATTCAGCAGCAAAGCCCTGAACGACACAATGTAGACCTGGTTAGTCCTGTTTAGACTAGGTTTCAGGTCCTGGTATAGACCGTTAGACCTGGTTCAGTCCTGGTTTATCCTGCGTTTTAGACCTGATTTATCCTGCTTTAGCTCCTGCTTTTAGTCCTGCTTTAGTTTCCTGCTTTGTACGTTTTAGTCCTGGTTTAGTCCTGGTTTAGTCCTGGTTTAAGTCCTTAGTCCTTTTTAGTCTGCTTTAGTCCTGCTTTAGTCCTGCTTTTAGCCTGCTTTAGTCCTGCTTATCCTGCTTTAGTCCTGCTCTTATTGCTGTTTTAGTCCTGTTTTAGTC
>JBBPFD010000169.1:2500-68307 GCA_038363315.1 Mugilogobius chulae
TCATGAGCTTTGAACTATGCGGCTTATAAGGCAATGCAGCAAAAATTACTATTAACAAGTGCGGCCTATACATGTACTTTATCATTTTTCTTATTTAAATCTAGTGGGTGTGGCTTATATTCAGGTGAGCTCAATAGGGCAGAAATTACAGTATCTAAAATGAAAACTTACATTCTGTGAAGTAAAAACCTCCAAACTCATTTGTGTCTTAAAGATTTAAGTAATACTTTAAATCTTAAAAACATTCCCTCTAGAGTTATTGTCTTAGGAAGAGTGTTCCTTTGTGCATCGCTCTATAAATAAAAGACTTTTTTATCCAGTTTGATTTAGTTTTTGGTCAAATAAATGTTCCTGCAGAGGCATGTCTAGTGTTATAATTGTGTTTGTCGTCACTAAAAGAAATATTTTGATAAATTATCCGTGGAAGCTTAGATTCAAGGATATTTTTGGATAAAAAACTAACATTGAATATAATAATCTGTCCTGCACTGAGAGCCATTTTAGTTTATCCAGCATCACTTTGGAGCTGGTTCTGTCCTCACAACACCATCCCAGCTGCCTGTTTTGTATTGTCTGTAGTTTTTTTTGGCTGGATTAACTTGTAATCACTAAATGAGTGTTCCATTGACTCCAGCGCAGCTCAGAGATTCGGACATGTCCCTGTTCCTCACATTTTGCTGTTTTATCAGGTCTGTTCTGAGTCGTCCTCTAGGTGTGCTGGTGTTGGGACAGTAGATGGCGGTATTTACTCAATGTTGACTCCTGACTCTTTTTTTTTTCACTCAATGTACAACATTCATCTGATGTAAAACAGCAAAACAAAGAGTTTATGAAAAATAAATACAAATAATTATAATAAAACAGTCACTTCCGCCCAACCAGCTGAACCACTCATTTAGGAGTCTGTCTGCGCTGATAGAGGAAACCTCGGTAAGTTTACTAAACATCATGGAGAACATTCAGACAAGTGCAAACCAACTGTATTTTGATATATTACAACTCACATTATAACTTACACAGTGCACGTTTAATGTCTCATAAGAACATGCACCATTGTGAGAGAGAGAATGACCTGATGGACTGGGACGACACCAGAGTCATCGCTGGATCAGGAATCCATCAGAAACACACCCACCAGACAGTAAACCGGGACGAGGGGGCGGACCAGCTCTCTCACACCTGGGACACCGTTCTGAGGAGGTCGGACTGCAGGTGGCGCTGTCGTCCTGCTGTCCCAAGAAGGAAAATGGTGCCAAAACCTGTAAACAAAACCGGACTGCAGTTGACAGCATCTGGTGTAACAGACACCCAAACGAACCTGCCTCGCAGTCAGTGTACATCCAGGGTAAGTGATCATTAAGCTTTTTGAAAACAAAGGAGGGTTTTGAGTTTGAATATTTTGTCTTGTGATTATGATATTTTGCTAGAAAAAAGATTTATACAAAAAATACTTGAGTGAATAATCTGTTCACTTGAGGTCTTTGTAACAACGTGAGTGCACCGTGGACATTAGTGAAACAGTCAGTGCAGATGTGAGTCAGCAGAGGGCGCTCTCACACAAACTGACAGAAGAGTGTCATTAGAAAACACCAGAGGGCGCTGTTCTACCTGCAGAAGTTTAGGTCTTTGGTTATTTTTGCAGCAGCAGATCTCACGTTTGTTTTTTCTGTTCCTTTAACACAAAGACATGTGTTTAGTTCTAATCTGCCTGGCAACAGCAGTGCCTCAAAAGTATTCATGTTTTAATCTTTCAATCTATAAAATCACAATTATATTTGAAGATTGTATTATTTTTAGAATTTTAGTTGGTCTGGAATAACTTTTTTACTGGAAACAAAAACAAGATAATCGCCTTTTCTAATTTTGAGACAAATATTTACCACATGAAATAATAGTTTTCCAAAAGCTTTGATTTAGACATATTTGAGTCGGTGGTTTTGAAACTTTAAAAGTGCCAAGACACAAAATAAAACTTTAGAGAATCTGCTTTAGTCAAACAAAATGTCCTTAGTCGACTATTTTTAGGGATTTATTTTATTTCAAAATGTTTTTATTATTTTAAATATAGCACAGCTTGAAATACAAATATTGTCATGGGTAATTTAACAGTAACATGTATAATTAATGCTGATTACTGGTATATCCTCCACCATTCATCAGTAAGAAAAATAATAATAAAATAAGAAAAATGACATTATGATCAGTACACCAAATAAAAAATATGAAATAAAAAAGGACATAATTAAAAAGAGCAAAACAAACAAACAAAAAACCTAAAACAGTTTTTGTTTATTTTATTTCTTTTCATTCATTACATACAAGGAGATATAGTTTGTATTAAATTGACAAACTAAAAACGAACAAAAAGAAGCAGAAAGAAGAATAATCTTATACCTTTTTCAATTTACACAAGTTTTCTAGCAAAACAATTCTATTTACACGATCTTAACATATTCACAGCAAACAAATATATACTTTTAACCACAACAGTTATAAATCTGTTTATATAAAGTCAGCTTTTATGTGTTTCTTAAATGTCGATATTGTTCCTGATTCTTTGATTGAACTCCTTTTACAGCAGCTTTGTTCCATCACCTTTGTTCTAAATCTGGTTTATTGAAGATGTCCATTCCTTTTACAGTTTTTTCAGTAGCTTTGGCTCCAAAGTCAAGATAATTGAAGACACTTCAAAACTTAACATCCAGGATGCACAACACATTCTACCTTTGCTACAACAGTAACACCATGTTTGTCTTCACTCTTTTTGCTGAACTCCTCACACAGTGTTAACAAAACCCTACACACAATTAGCCTTCCTTTACTCTTCAGTCACTGCTGTTAAACTATGTTTTTATAACCAACACTTTTGCTCCAAAGGGATGTTTTCTTGGTTCAATCACCTGAACAATAAACGCTTGTGCTGTGACTCTTCTGACAAATAAAACTGGCCCATGAGCACAACTCTTTGTTTTAGAGCGTCAAACCAGACAAGAAGAAGTGTGAGGAAGAGGACATGGACACAGAGACAAAAGTGTGAGGATGTGAGGATGAAGAGGACATGAGACAGGACAGATGATTTAGCCCAGTGGTTCTCAACGGGACCCCCATGGGGGTCGTGGAAGAATATCTGGGGGTCCCCTAGTGATATATGAAATTTAATATTGACATCCTAAACATGGTTTGACACTCTTCAAATGCAGTGATAGACATAAATTCATATTTTCTGGCCTACAGAAAAAGGTACCCAGACTTATGGCTTCAAAATAAAAACAAACATAAGACATTACCACTTTGTAGGTCGCTTACATTTTGTACTTGGGGGTCGCAAATGCCTACGGTTGTTGTTTTGGGTTTCGCGACTGAAATAGGTTGAGAACCAATAATTTAGCCCAATGTGAGACACTTCACTGTGGCCAAGATCAGACAGGAACACACTTTTAGCTCGTCCAAGAATTTACTTTACATTGTCAGTAAATCATGTGCTTGTTTCACAATTCTGAATATTTTTGTTTCACAATCTCCTTAATTTCCAAAATATTCTGAAAAATAAATTGATATCATGTTGAAATTAATTCCAAGCAGTGTTTACAGTTTTTCTCAACTGCTTTGACACACTTGTCCATTCTAAAAGTTAATTTGCAAAACAGCTCACACAGAATCCCAAACTGAGCTTCAGTTTCTGAAAACTCAGTTTCGTCTCTAGCTAAATTTAGTTTTACATTCAAAACAGTTAACTTTACCCCTCAGAAGCAAGTTTTGCCTTTAAAACTCTCACACATTCTTCAGGTGTTCTCATGTGTTTCATCATTCATTTGACTTTACAGCTCAGAAGCTTTAATTCTGATCTCAGACACAAAGTCACTAAAGGTTCAGTTCAGTCTGTCATTGGGATTCACACTTCACACTAAAGGTTCTGTATCTGAATAAGTTGTGTTTTTTTCTTACTGGGCAAGAAAAAAAAAGTTGAAAAATACACATTTACTGTAAATTTTGAATTGTGAAATATATTTTATATATTTATATATTTACATTTTGCTAAAGATAGTTCAGAGACGTCCAACAGAAACACAATGTCTCTGTGACAAACCATTTACATCAACGTGTTTTCTGCTCAGACCTTTGTCCTGTTTCATTCTTTGTTGTTTAATCTTTCTGCTCATGTGATTTTAGATTTTGCTGTGATGTGTGAGTTTGTAGATTAAAACTAACAGTGTTCTGACAAAAGTCCTTTACCTTGTGTGAACAGGTCTGTAATGTTGGAGAAACAAACTAAGTTCACTGAACATGTGAGTTTATAAATGAGAGCTGTGTGAGCTGTTCTGACAAAGAGTCTGAAAACTGTGTAAATGAATGACAAATGTGGCAAATGTTCTGTGTATCTCAACCTTTATTGAGATAAATGTTGGAAACAAGTGATCAAACTAAACCAAGTTTCAAAAAATGTGTCAAAGCGATTGAGAAAAACTGTAAGTGGTTAAGGTGAAAGTGAATCCATGTGTTGCTTTTGTTTCATGTTCAAACAACAAAGTGTAATTTTTACATGAGTGAAATGTTTTACACAAAAAGTGCAGTTTAGAGACGAGTGTTTATCATTTTAACCACAAAGTGTTATTTTCACAAAAGTGTCAGGAGTTTTGCACAAAAAGTGTACATGTGCAATCATTCTAAATGTTTAGACAAATGAGTGATAAATCTGACGGAATCTGTAGAGGTTTTGCCATATTTATCACAATTTCCAAAAAATGTGCCAAAGCGATTAAAAAAAACTGTAAATTATAGACTTGTTCTATTTTCAAAGAATCCTTGAATGTTCACAGGTAAAGCTTTGGGGACATCAGCAATAGCATGAACTTTTAACACTCTAAGTTTGACAAATAATGGGTTAGATCAGTGGTCTCCAACATTTTTCTTGTAAGGACCGGTACAGTCATAATTTTCTTTTCTGGGGACCGGTTGAGGTTGGATAGCGCCAATAACAACGTAAAATGCAAACAAATGATTATTGTGCATATTTTTAGCTCTTATTGCTTTAATTTTCAGTTTATTAAGTTAAATGGCACAGTATTTTCATAGTAAAGCACAAGGAAGGAGTGACAAACGATCAAATAAAAATAAAATACATCTTAAAAGATCCTCTGGGGCCCAGTAGCAGATGGCTCGCGGACTGGTTTTGGGCCCCGGACCGGTGGTTGGGGACCCCTGGGTTAGATGGTTCCCTATAATGACTGTTAGTAACTCTTCTCAAAGCTCTTTTCTGTAAAATAAATAGTGCTTGTATTTATGTTTTGCATGTTGACCCCATATTTCAACACAAAACGTCAAATATGGTCAAATTAAAGCATTAAACAAAGTTAAAGGACAGTTAAAGTTGTGGCCATACCTGTTTGTCAAAGCCTGATCCCGTCAGATCTCAGAAGCTAAGCAAGAAAGGGCCTGGTTAGTACTTGGATGGGAGACCGTTAGAACACCAGGAGCCACAGTGGGACGACAGGAGTAGATTGTCGTTGTGTCCTTGGGCAAGACACTTAACTCACACGGCCTCAGTGTCTGTTACACTGGGTGAGTGGATCCCTGAATGTAAAGCGCTTTGAGTGCCTTGTAAGGTGGAAAAGCGCTATAAAAATAAAGACCATTTACCATTAATAAAGCTTCAATATTCAGTTAGAACTTGACTTTATGTAACACTGTAGTGATATTTTTCCTTTAGTATAAGGAAAAATAAAGAGAGAATAAAAGTAAGATGAAATAGAGAGAAATGGAGAGGAAAAGAGAGAGCATTAATACATCCAAAAATCTGCATCTTTAAAGTAGTTGCCACACAACCTGAAACTTTACGTTCTGAACTATACTTCTAATCTTTTCAAGCTGGAGGAAGGACATTGTCTCATTCATGATTTATATTATCAGTCTGAAGTGAAGAGGTGGATTCAAACTCTTTTTAATTATTGCAACTTTAAAGCTAAATAATAGTTTTAGTCTGTAACTCTCAGCTGTGGTTTTAAATTAAAACAGATCTCATTCTTTAAATACTCTTCCTCCTCCGCAACACTTCAACAAAACCGGTTCTAATGCTTTCATTTGAATTCAATAAATACTCAGACACAGACCTGGTTTAGACCGGGTTTAGTCCTGGTTTAGTCCTGCTTTAGACCTGGTTCAGTCTTTGTTTAGACCTGGTTTAGACCTGGTTTAGTCCTGATTCAGTCCTGGTTTAGACCTGGTTTAGTCCTGATTCAGTCCTGGTTTAGACCTGGTTTAGTCCTGATTCAGTCCTGGTTTAGACCTGATTTAGACCTGGTTCAGTCCTGGTTTAGACCTGATTTAGACCTGGTTCAGTCCTGGTTTAGTCCTGGTTCAGTCCTGGTTCAGTCCCGCTTTAGGACTCTTCAGACTGCGTTAATCCTGCAAACCATCAGGTGAGTATTAAAGCCAAAACATATACTTTGCCTTCATAATTTCACACTTTTTTTTCGATCTGGTGATTCTGACTAAACACATTGACTTTGTATCGCAACTGGACGTTTTAAATATTTTAATAGGAACACAAAATATCGTGATGCCTTTGTGTTTAACTGGAATAAGATCTTTCTCTTGGGACAGTCACAGTTTTTTCATTTAAAGAGGGTTTTGTCTAAAATGAACAAACATAATCTGATGTTTGTCTTGAGCGAAGCTGAAATCTGTCCAAAGTTTATTTGAGCATCAGTAAAACTACAAATGTATCTTAATATAATATAACTTATAATACATTAAAAGATGATGACGACGTTATAAACCTATTAAATCCTCCCCCTTTTATCCCTTTTAAATGTGCAATATTATCTACATTTACAGCGTCTAAACAGTATCACCTGATAAGTTATACCTGCGGTTTTTAAAATGTGCAGTAAAACATCCTCCCAAGAGCAAACTAACGTCAACACACGTCCATTTTCAATCATTCATATTTTGCAAATGTTTATTTTTTATAGTTTGTTTTGAATTTGATTATATCCTTGTTTGGTTTAAGGCAAATATTCAAACTATTACACTTGAAACTCTTTCTGACTGTGTGTTTATTAAACTTAAATCATGTCCTCGCTCCAGTTTGTCTTGGCAGCAACTTATTACTCGCTTCTACATTATCTGTGCAGTTTTAAACATCACAAGATCGTCTCATTTGTTTTGTTTGTCTTGGTTGCCAAAGTTAGAGACCAGGGTGGACTCCTTCTGCCCTTAGTCCTTTATCCTTCACACAGGCACTAAGTCTTTCTATCTGATCAGTCCGATCAGTAACCGTGGAGGTCTGACCTGCTGTGTTTCTCCTCAGACCACACCATGGACCGGCTCATCTCTGTCTGCTGCTGTTTTCAATGGCTCTGGTCTTTTTCCTGTATCTGCGAGCTCCTGAAAGTTCATCCAAAGACCTCAGGACACGTGACAGTCCTCCTGAACACCTGCAAGAACCCGACAGTCCTCCTGAGCACCAGCAAGAACCTGACAGTCCTTCTGAACACCTGCAAGAGCCCGACAGTCTCCCTGAAGACCTGAAGGAACGTCTTAACCTGTCTGCTCCTCTTCCACTCAGGACCAGGATGATTGTTTAGCTTCTGTCAAAGTCGAATACGATAAGTTCCTCTGGCAGCACACCACGAATAGCTGGACACAACCAACAGACTGGACTCTAAATGTGAGTTGCGATCAGTTCATGAAATCGCACTTCAGGTACTGTAAAGACCTAAACAGTGTCATATTAGGACCCAGCCCTCACTTCCAGACCAACATCGCTGAGGTGCGTGATGTGTGTATAAATGGTAACGTGATGGAACTCACTTATATAAAGCAGAAACAAAGTCAATGTGGTGGAATGTCAATCCACTAATCGAACTGCAAAGCCACCAAACTGCGGATACTCATCACAACTTAAAAACTGCTACTATGTGATTGCCTGTGATTCTGATCCAGGAGGCCCAATACTTCCTGTGCATTTTCATCAATGTGACCCTTAAAAGATCTCAGAGCGATCACATGCAAAGGTGAAGGGTGCAGCTTTAAAGACAAATTTGATGATTTCAGCAGAATTAGTTTGTGATTCTTGTTTCATTGCCAAGATCTATCGAACAAATGGTTAAATTGTGGTTTGTGTGGGTCAGACTGTTAGGCTGTGTCTTTGGGTTGTATGCATTGTTTGAAATAGTTTGAATGCATTAAAGAACTTTGTTAATGACATGTTTTTGAGAGAAAAGTTTCATTGTTACTGTAATGTGCATTTTAATAAAAGGCAAGTGTTTTATTTATTAAAACGCAGCCACCTTTAACCACATTAAAGAATTCACACTGCAGAGCTGTAAATATAAATAATGAACAATAAAATCAGTCCGAAGCTGTTTCCTCGTCCACTGTAACATCAAAGTTGCAAATGTACAACTGGATTTCGACAGGTGAATATAACTGTCAGATTTCTGACAGTTTTCTTCAAAGTGGTGGAAAGAGAACTTAAAACTTGCACTTAAAAAGAAGCTCAGAAACAAGTGAAAGTTCTGCCTGCTTCAGGCTGGAAGTTCAGAGCAGGAACATCCAGCCTGAAGAGCTTAAGTTAGGTCACAATTCATACATAGTCATTCAAAGTGTTTTACAAAGCAGAAAAGAGATACATTACAATCACTATATATTATTAATAAACATGTACAGTATGTTACAGTTGATCATCCAGGCAGTGTATAGAATACCTGACAACTTTAAGGCAAAGTAGAGAATCTCTGACAAAGCATAATTTCTTGGAATGCAAACAAAAAATACATACAATTTTATTTAAATACCATTCAAACTAGGGCCCAAGGGCCGAACTTGGCCTTCCACTACTGATTCCACTGGCCTTGCACTGGAACCCCCCAAAAAACTTCAGAGATTAAAATTAGTACCTAAAAAGGAAAAAAGTACATTTCCTCCAGCGTGTTGCTTCAGTCAGAATGTTTCGGCGCTTTTTTAAAATAAAAGGATGCCAGTGCAGAAGTTCTATTATGAGCCTTTTCACTCACTCTGTTTAGTGCCTTATGTACTCTACTCGGTCTGGTACAATGAGTTATTATTATGCCTAGAGGGAGCATTTTATGGTAACCTATAGCAACAAATGTCCAGTTCCAGCAGCCATCTTGTGTGGGGAGAGTTTCCAAAAGATCTGACTTTTTTTACTTAAATATTTTTGATAATTTAACCTTTTCGTATTTGTATATTTGTTTATGCTTCTGTTCAATTAAACCAAACACAATAATGATGAATGTTTGTGCTCTATAATGCAGAGGTGGGAGTAAGTCACTTAGGTGCAAGTCACAAGTAAGTCCAAGTCAGCGGTCATCAGGCTCAAGTAAGTCAAGTCATCGCCTTGGCATCAAGTCATGGCAAGTCATTAAATTTTTTTAAGCCAAATTTTAATGGCTATCAACTAAACGGCTTTGGTGCATTTGAAAATAAAACGTCCTGTACAATTTTTCACATCTACACAATTTGTGAAAATAGAAAATTAAAAGCATACTTTGGGACATTCTGGATGAGGATAAATATTTTTTGCAATTGTGGCATCCGAGGGCTATGCATATTAAAATAAATATAAATGTAAGATTAAAGGTTGACCAACAACGCCACTGGGCTAGGCCAGAAAATAATGTGACCTAATAAAAGGACACACAGGTTCGTATTGATTGTGACAGAGGCATAATTTCAATTTAGAAAAGATAACAATTTATTTGTACATTTCTTTCTCATGAAACCTTGTTTTGTTTATACCAGTCATTTCAGTCCATGTATTGTCCATTTCTTTCTCTTTCACACATATTCACGACGTTATCCAGGTGACGAGGACCGACTGCCGCCCTCCACCCATAGGCAGCAGAGGATCGCTATTTGAGCTACAGTTTCACACACATACATGAAGGCGAACAGGCAAACAGCATTTAGGCAAAAAGCAATTGCAAAAAGGCAAGACAGCAGCAGGCAGACTCCAATCACATCTGTAAATACATGTTAAGTTGGTTAGAGCCTAATCTAGCCGCTATTAGCCACCGCATTTAGTTTGTAAACATACCGCTTCAACGCAGGGTAACGTGGGTGCAACCAGGACACCGGGAGCATACGTCTCTACACCGGCACCTTCACGAGCCCATCACGGCACAAAATGCAGCCATCGCCTAACGCGGAACCACAAGGACAGCATTTACAATAATGTATGGTTAATATTTGCTAAAGATCGTTTTGCACGCTACCTGAGAGGAGAAGACGACGAGAGCCAACACAAACGGACCCAGGAAGTGTGTGGGGTCAGAGGGCGTGTGACACAATGAGACGCTCTTTTATTGGTTGCCGGCTAGCACAACAACCAATAAGAAGTACGCGCCAAATTACAGAGCCTGCCTGCAGGCTGTCCTGTCACACAATGTCAAAAAATACAGCTAATGCAGTGCTTTTTTGTTTTGTTTTTTTGCCATGATCCTCTTGAGATGGAAAAAAATATCTATGCCCCGTCCTGTAATAAATAAGTCTGCAAAAGTACAGAAAATAATATTAATAATATAATATTTTGGCTTAGATATTAATTTTAGAACCAAATGATATATTTTAAAAATGTCTATAGTTCAATAAATAAACTATGAAGCCAATTACATAATTATATTACCAGTGTTCATCAGTTTGGATATTTATAAATCAAAATGTTATTTCATCTTGTTTAGACTGAACATTTACAGTATTTATTTATCCAAGCTCATGTGTTTTTCTCACTGATGGAGGAGTCTTGTTTAGTTCTGGCTTAGTCCTGTTTTAGACCTTATGAAAACCTGGTCCAGTTCTGGATAGTCCTGGTTAAAACCAGCTCATGCTCACTAAATACACTGTGGAAGTAAAACAGTCCCGTTTTCAAGCTTTTCAAAGTAAACATCACAGACCTGAGGGTAAAAGTTCGAGTCGGACTCGAGTCAAGTCATGTGACTCGAGTCTCCCACCTCTGCTATAATGTAATGACACACAAATAATTCTGCATCAAATCCAGCCAGTGCTGTGTTTTAGACTGAATATTTAAACTCACAATTCAGAGGAAAAATGACCAGACACATTGGGATCATAAATGTATATGTTCGATTACCCCTTTAATCTGTGGATTATCTGTCCTTGTCTTTAATATTATTTTCGATTAGAATTTTGCTTCCTCTCCTCCACAAAATGCCTGTCACAACTGCCTTGACAACAGACCTCTAGTCATAAATACAGTTGATATCAAAGTGCCCACTTTGTACCTTTTAACGCAACTCCTGCGCAGGCCAAATTACATCTTTTAAAACACATTATTTGTAAGTGTAACAGTTATATTATTTATTTATATTGATTTAGGAATGTATCTTACAGACGTTTGCCAATAGAAAGCCCAAAAGGACACATTTATCGCCTTTTTAAGCTAACAGATAGCAGCCGGAACTAGCTTAATCAGGCATTTACAGCTTTAAACATGGATTCTAATTTACAATTATATACAGTCACATACAGTCATCTCCAGCCACATACAGTCACCGATATTCACACTCAGGTACATGAGTCCCATACAAACACATTCAGTAATATACAGTCACATACATTCACATACGGCCAACAACAGAAGCAAAAGTAGCACACAAGAGACAAGATGTTGTGCCGAAAAATGCATCCCCTCCTCACGGGAGCGCACACACTCCTGAAAACTGGAAACTGCGAATATTAAACTTCACAGGACGACTTTATATTCTATGTAGTGCAACACTTTATGTTGAAATACTTACAATAATTATTGAGATGTGTTTTATAGTCTTAGTTTGGAGGTTAGCTTGTAGTGTGCAGTAAACTGTAAACACTTACATTTGTGAAAGAATTATGACAAATAAAGCCACAGAGACAGATAAATATTACAATATTTTTTTCTATTTCATAGCTTAAATCACTAGTTAATGTAGTTTTACGAGGTGACACTGCCCCTTCAGATAACCCTGTTTCCACAATAGCCAACTACAGACACTTCTCGAAATATGCCTTTGTTGTATGTGTATATGTATATGTTTTGTAGTTTATATGTGTATTGGTCTAAAATAAACACACAAAATTAACAGAGTCAGACAGGGACGTATTGCTAACCATGCTCAGCTCACCAGTGGATGCATATTTTAGCAAGCGTCTTTATATTTTGAAAAGACAACATTAACTAGTGATTTAAGCTAAGAAATAAAAAAATATTGTAATATTTAAATGACTCTGTCGTGGTTTGTCATAATTCTTTCGCAAGTGTAGGCTATTTACAGCTAACTGCACACTACAAACTAACCTCCAAACTAAGACTATAAAACACATCTCAATAATTATTGTAAGTATTTCAACATAAAGTGTTGCACTACATAGAATATAAAGTCGTTCTGAGAAGTTTAATATTCTCAAATTCCAGTTTTCAGGAGTGTGTGCGCTCCCGTGAGGAGGGGAGGCATTTTTTGGCAGAACAGCGGCAGGGCATCGAGATGTGGATGTCAGTGGTTACAGGACTGATTCTCAATTAAGCATTTCTTTAACTGGAATTTAAATCATGAGCAGCTCGTACAGAGAAGGTGGTTTGGGATGATACAGTCCCCTCTCGATGCCCCTCTGGTTCTGCTGAGCTCTAGGTTTCTGATCTGAATGTACTGTGAGAGTGGAGGAGATGACAAGCCATGAATGATTTTATATATTAGACAGAGATGAGCATATTTAATCATGTTTTCCCAGGAGAGTAGTTTAAGTTTCTATTGTCTTGGACAGTGGTGATATGACTGGAGTTTCCGATCCAGAGTTTTGATGGTACGTTTGTAGAGAGAGTGAATGGGTTTCAAGGCTGTAGTGGTAGCGTGAGACCAAACAGCTGGACAGTAGGTGATGTGAGAGAGTCATTGAATGCATGAACATTTTTGCTGAGTGTATGGACATTTGAGGTCGGATATATCTGAAGTTGCTAATGTGGTGATGTGCGCCTTTAGGCCGGCAGGGGGCGCACACCTCTATAAAAGGCGAGTCCAGCAGCTCTGGCGTTCTCTTGTTTCCACTTCGTGTTTTCTTTGGGTTCGCGTCGGTTGTCTCGTGGGGGCCAGGTAAACAAAGTCCAATATCTTTTAAATGCATACTTTACTCGTATCTTGTAGCTAAAACAAATTACTGTGTATCCGTACAGCGCCGTTGTGAGGCAGGGCCCTCGCTGATGTCTTGTTGCGGCTCTCACAGCGCCCCAGCTCGTGTTCAACTCTCGGTGCTGGAGTCCTCCGTGTAGCTAGCTGTAAGGTTGTCAGATGTCCCCAGCTGGAGTCCTCGGTGCAGCTGGTGCTGGGTCGGTTGGAGTGAAGTGGCTCGCTCTGGGGTCTGGCTATGAGCATCAGTGGTACGTCTCTGCTTCGCGTCGAGCTGTTTATTAGTGATGTTTAGCTTAACAATACTTTCATCCATATAGGATCTTACAGCGGCGCTGGCCCTCTTTTCTGTGGCGGCGGTGTGCAATGCCGATGTGAAACTCCCGCTCTTCTACTGACGTAACGCTAGTAATATTGTGACATGTTGGTGTGGTGGTTACCTTTAAGGTGCCGTAGAGGCGGCACCAACCAAGTCTTTATATGCGGGAGCGCGCAGCGCGCGCGCACACACACACTTTTGTCTCGAGTGGGCTTGTGGTGACGCCGTGCCGTGCCCTTGTGAGACCGGGTTTGGGCCAAACTGTCGCCAACCCAGGCGCGCATTATTTCTTGGACAAGGTCAGTCATACATTTGTTAAGCATTGTGTTTCAACAACTTCGTTAATGCAGCATTTCCCTTGTTTAGGGCTTTGACAGCCCGCCGCTGCTGTGCCAGCTCTCTCCTCCCCCATTCCTCGTGGGAGCGCGTGCGTTTGGCACGCGGTGCGGGTTCGGGGTTCCTCCCGGGTAAGTACGCTCATTGCTCCGCTTGTACTTTGGTCCTTGGGCCATGGCTGACCCTAAATTATATCTTAGAGCTTGGGCTGCTGTGGGATTACACCGTCATTCTCCGCGGTCTTCCCCCTCCTTCTGCTGCCCACAAGTGCGCGCACCTCGGCCGGCAGGTAAGATGCCAACCAACCACTTATTCTGTAGCTGACTTAATTCTTTATTTAATGCTCGTGTTTTACTTATAGGCACGAGGCGTGAGGCCTCTCTTCAGGCCGTCACCTCCTGTGGGAGGGCCGTTGTTTTGCACTGCTGAATTAATCAACTTATTGTCGATAAAAGTCAACAAGACCAACAAGACCTATAGCCTAATTGGACTGTAACCTGCTCTATTTTCACATGAACTAATAGTAGGTACTATACACGGAGCGAGCAGCAATCACAGAATGCATTTAAAGTAACATAACCAAAAATTGTCTGCTGGTCTCCGGCTGCACAGCTCAACAACTTTAGGTGAGTCCCGCCGCCGCCTGCATGTTTTAAATTGCATGTTATTTTGGTTGCTTTGCTTGCTTTTGTTGCATTTATTTTGCTTTATACTTATTCTGGTTGCTTTGCATGGCTTGCAGTCATTTTGCTTAAAAATATTATTGCATTCATTTTTTTTGGGTATTTGCTTAATTTGTGTTTTGATTGTTTAAGCCTTATTTTGTGTTAGTCCTGCAAACTGTGCACTTTAAACCTTTTATATGTCTAGGCCTATTTTAACCATTGTTACTTAAATAAAAATCCATATATTTTGTAATAAATCCACCTCTCTTTATTGTCCAGACCTAGCGCGGCCTTAGTTAATTATTTGTTTTGTACATTGGTTTCACTCTGGTCCCAGGGCCATACACCTCCCTGGGTGGCGTTGTTGGTTCTATTTGAAATATAGGTCTCTCCTCCATCGCTCATGTCACAATATTAACATTGCTGTCCATGTCTATGTGGGTCTGCGTCTGCCTCACGTCCACGTGCGGCCTCCCGTGGGCAGGAAAGGAGGTCGTATGGACTACAAAGGGGTTACATAAAAGCTATGGACTGGTAAATGGACCTGGTAACTGATCTGAAACTTATTGAAATGTGAATATTAAGCTGAAGAAAATTTAAAGAACATGTGTAAATTAAAATGGAACGTATGCCTCACAATGTAAACGAACCTGTTGTGCCTTTTTCCTTTAGTTATTTTATTTTATTTTCCGGTCTTTTGCCGGTGGCGTTGTTGGTTTTTGTTTAGTTTTGTCTGATTTACAGCTAAAGTTAATTTCAAGTGCATTTAATTTAGGCTAGTCTATTCTTTTATCCCCCATCCTCCCTCGGTTACATTTGGCGCTGCCTTGGCAGGATAAATTGATATCGGACAGATGGCAATTGTACATTTTACTGAGGCATTCTATATTTTGTGTAGCCTAATGATGGTCTCCAGTCAATTCTTTGCTACTAGTATTTGATCAGGAAAGGTAAACTAGGCTACCTAACTATGTCCTGTGTGTTTTCATTTTGAAATATTGTGCATTTATTTGCTGTAGTTTTGTGCATGTTCTTTTGTTGAAAATTTTGACAAATTGTGAATGTAGACCTAAGTTCTAACTTTGTTCTGTCTTACTAGTTGCAAAAGGTCTTCACTGATATGATCTCCGTGCTTATGTTAATGCCTCAGTGTGTAAAATGTATTGATGATGTGAAAAATGCTAAAAGATGAAACTTGCTTAACTTGTTCTTTCTTTTGTCGCTGCAGACCGCTACTCAAGCTGCAGCTTGGAATTGTGTACATCCATGCGTGATCCTATGTTTTGCTGCCTGGTAAGAAGGGGAGGTGTGGTAAGATGTTCGTGTGTTGTCAAAGGAAGGGACAGCTTTAAGTTTGTGCCATGACTGGGAACTGAATTTTCAGTCCCCAGTCATTGTTGTTTTTAAACCAAGAAAAGTATCAGTATTCCATTGTTGGGGTGTGGTTAGTGGGTCGTTGTTGCACCTGGTCAATCGCTAGTTAATCGGACGGGACGCCGATTCCAAAAGGGAGGGGTAGATGTGGTGATATGGCGCAAAGCAGCCCATCTGCAGCCAATCAGCGTTAGCAGTGCACTATAAATTGGGGAGACGTTTACCTGGTGCGTCCTCTTCATCCTCTGACGTCCCACGCCGGCGCCGCTGTGCAGGTTCGGGGCTAGCATGTAAAGCCTGGTGTTGATGTTCGTTGTACTCGTTGTGATGGGAGCGTCAAGCCGCCAACGAAGGCCGTCATAGCCAACAACAAAAGTAACACAACTAACGCCTTGCATCGCTGGTAAGCGTCCGCTGTGCGACAAATTCAGTCTTAATTGGGAGCGTTGCTAATGCTAATGTTTGTAGCAGGCCGCGCTGGGCCATGGAGAGGGCTAACTGCAAAGCTGAACGAGGGCGTTCGGGGTCTCAGTGTAGCTGTGGGTTCAGCGCCACGTCCACATCCCTGGTAGGTCCTGATGAGCGTCTTTGGTGCATAATTATGTTAGACTTTGGTTAGTTACCTGTTTATTTTATTAGGATCTGCCAAGTGTCGCCCACCTCCCCTTCTTCTGTGGACCTGAAACTGTGTCTGTGACTAACATGTGGACTGGATAATGTGTTAAGGGCTGGTCCCAAACCTGTGACTGTCGGACTGCAACATGGTGTATGTGTAACAACTTTAAATGTGTCCTGATCAAGACTTTTAACTGAAACTAAATTATAATTAAACCATTTATACTTTTGTAAACATCTGCCTCTGTCCACTCAATTTAATGAACCTGTGTCCTTACTTTTATTTTCTGGATTAAACTCCAGTGGCGTTGTTGGTTGTTTTACAGTAAATTCATTAGGTTTATGTTAAAGGTACAAGTCTAATTAATTTTAGCTATCCAATTATTTTATCCCCCCATCCTCTCTCGGTTACACTAAGATTGAATTTAATGCGATTACAGAACAGTTTTATGTGGGACTTGAATGACAATTTAGAGTCAATGATGACACTGAGATATTTATATTCTGTGACGACCTGGAGTCGCTTACTGCACACACGGACATCAGGGTCAACTTTACATTACTTTGACTTACATTCATTTTATGCCTAACCCTAACCTTAACCTTAGTACTTCAATAACTTACCCTAACCGTCCCTCGAATTCTAACCTTGACCTTATTTGAACTTAAAACCATGTTGCTGATCTCATAATGAAGGAGTTACATCACCAGACCTAGGGAGGCAGGTCCTCGTAAAGTGAGTGTGTATACCACTTCAGTTCCTCAGAAAGTGATGACTAACTGACACTAACTAACCGTATTTTGTATTAACCATGAACTTGTTTTTTTTTACACATGACTTCATTAACAGTCGGGCTTTAGCTGCTCGGTTGTCTCCAACAGTGAAGCTAAAAAGCAAATGTCTTACATTTTTCTCCTCTTGCTCCTGTTTGTTTTCTCAGGAAAAAATGTTGATTTAAAAACATGGCCAAAACTGTTCTTTTTCATTTGACGGTCACCATGGAAACAGAGCTGAATACAGTAGAGTAGGTATAACGTTAGAGAAATCAAATCTGAATTGTGTCACATTTTCACCTCCTGTGAGAATTCTGTACAAATAATAAAACACTGAGGATTTTCTTTCAAATATTTATTATTCTTTTAACAGAAGTGGATTAACAGATTTAAGTAAAAAAAAAAAGTTTGAAACATAAATAACCTCTGTTTTTACAGCTGTCAAATAAAGTGAAGTAAAAGGCTCTAACACAACATAAGAACAGCACATGTGTAAATGACATGACTCTGGGTTTAGCAAAGTGGGTTTTTGGAAAATATGATATGAAGGTTTGTAAAAAAAAAAAAAAAAAAAATCATTGAAAAATCTCCAAAACTGTAGCAATGGTGGAAAATTAAAAAAAAAAAATGGAGTAAAAATACAATACATGACAGTGGGTTTATCTTTCATTTACATACATTTGTCTAAAATGGCAGCTTTCACAACTTTATCAGAGCCAACAATAGACATTTTGAGCACCAGCACTTCAAGCACTAATCACATACAAAGAGTTTGCCCAATGGACCATCGTGTGCCTACGTGTTGTTTTATCTGTGCACACCTCTTTTACTTTTGCATGGACCACAATGCAAATCGATCCAACAATTTTAATGCACCACTGGATCTCTATTTACTACTTCTGCCCCACTATAATCGTCTTTGTATTCTGCTGCGATAAAAACACTGGTCGTGGGTTTAATCTCACTGACTTCTTTTGCCATCGCTCTCATTTTAGTCACTGTCTGGTCTGAGTAAAACCACAGCTGATTGGACGCTTGTACAGACTGCTCATAAGCCTCGCCTGTCTTCAGAGAGTGTATGTACCCATCCATCTTGTCAAGCCGAGTATCAGACGTCCCCAGAGAAGTGAAGAAGAATCCTGAGCATGTAACGTTTTTATGAGCCTCCAAAACTGGCTAACCTCGGCCTGAGTGGACAGAACTGGAACGTCCTTCATTATCTCTAACATGGACTCCACCACATTTATCTCTCTCTCTTTATGCTCCATCCACTGCTCTAGTTTGTCGTGACTGAACGGTGAGTTGATTCTCTGGTCAAAGACTCTTCTCAGAACATTCTCATGAACCTTTCCTTCTCTTATGGCAGGACAGACGTCTGCCATCTGTCTCTGCAGCTCGGAGTGATAACACCGACACAGGTTTTGGAAGGTGAGCAGTGATTGTTTAAGCTGAGGAAACTTTCCCACTGCATCGACAGAGAGACAATCATTACATCTGATCTGAAAGTCTGTCAGCTCGTCCAGAATGTCCTGTGCATCTGTCACTAACCCAACACTGATGTTTCCGCTCAAGCTTTGCTGCTTTGGGGCTAAAATAAGTTAAAGGCATCAGCCAGACCTTCATAGGAACCGCGTTCTCGTCATTCTTCCCCAGCAGCTCAGTTATTTTCTCTGTAGGTTTGTAAAGCTTCTAAAAATGTAGTGGGTTTCCTCTCCTTTAGGAAGTCTGAGTGGAATTTAACTTTAAGTTGTTGAAAAAAAGAGATTTCTTCTTCACTTGAGTCTTTTTCAAAATCAAAGTCAACAGACCAGAAAAAAAGATTTATGGTTGCTTTAATTTTCAGTTGGAATTCTGTAACGTCTTTGGTTTGTGACTTGTCACTGTCAAACACAAAGAAAGTGTGTCCTCCGTACTCAATCCCGGTGACCACATGTGTGGCCAGGCCTGATTCTAACACACTTCTGTCCTGAAGCTTCTCACAGTCGTCTGACGTCAGCTGCAGCTGCTCAAAGTGTGTGGTGGCTTTATAATGAAAAGTCACTCTGCACTGGTTCTTAAACTCTTGTGTTTCGTGGAGATATTGACCTGATCCTTTGGCTTCTAAGAGTCCACAAAGAACACTGGCGCTCAGAGAGGCCTCTACCTCCAGGAGAGACGTCTTCACTTCAGTGGAGTCTGACTCTGTGATGTCAAAGTTACTGTACTGCTGAGGTTTTCTCGCCGTCATTCTCTCCAGTGTGTTTGGATCCCAAAGAGTACTCCCTAAAAGAGAAGGATTACAATAAACAAGTTTGTTTGATTTACAGTCAATCTGGCCATTTAAATTAAGTTCTAAATGCACATTCAATACACCTATAATGTGCTGTTTTATTGCACATTCCATTGCACATTCCATTACAAACAAATCATGTAGCTGTGACATAAACATAAAACTACTAATTTTATTACACAGAATATCCACAGTGAGAATGTCCAGAGCAGCTCATTGTGTTTGTTTACACTGTGACACGTCCAAAAACATGATCCAGCAGTGAGACTTTGTGATCAGAGCAGAGATGTGCTTCTTTGAGCTGCTCTTGTTTTGTCTCTGATTCTGTGTGCAGAGTTGTGTTCCCCACAAATCATTTTGATCAACTTTTAATTGAAATTCATCTTTTTCAAATAATTTAGTCAAAACATGTGTTTATAATGGAAGTCAATGGAGAATATGCTTTTTTTTGTACATGAACCTCTCCCATTCAAAACACAAAACTGCACCAACATTTTTTTCACCAAAAATTATTCACATATACTAGGCTCTAATAAAAATAGCTAAAGTTTTCCACTTCACTATTTTAATTTTGGAAATATGCCATTTTTAATTTTTTTATATTTCTTCACTTATAGTTCACTTGGAGTGTACTTTTATGACAAAAAGGCCTTGTAAAATAAAAAAATATACATCACACATATAAAAGTTACACATGTATGAGCAGAGGAGAAGTAGACGTAGAGATCTGAGTTTTGAAAGTACGAAAAATATTAATCTACAGTATGTGGATTTTATGGCCCATTTAAAAATGGGGACCATTATTTGGTCCCGAGGGGATGAACGTACCCTTTGTTCAAGCTCTTGAACTGAAAGTGTCAGAAACAAAAATGTTGGTGCATTTTAAAATTTGACTCGATTCATGAATCTGTGGACAATTTCACAGGTCTGACATAAAAACTGTCTGAGATCTAAAAGTTTGAAAAAAAAAAAAAAAGTTGCTCAAAAGGACCCTAAATGGTCCTGAGGTCACCAGAGGGTTTAGGAAAGGCTGCTGTTTTTTGTTGTTGTTTTTGTTTAGACTGATGAGTCTTGATAGAAACTTCTGGCTGTTATAGGTAAGCTGTTATCCTTGGCATGACTTCTCATTTGATAAAATCATGAATATTAAAGCACAGCAGATTTGGGACAGATTGTTTGGACTAAGCTTTTGCTCAGACAGCTCTCCTCTCTGGGGGTGAATGGAGGGTTGATTCACTGGTTCAGAGACTTTTTGACTGACCGACCTCAGAGGGTGCACGTGAATGGTTCTGTGTCAGAGGAAATCATTTTAAATACAGGAGCACCACAGGGCTGTGGTCATCGCCTATTTTGTTTTCTCTGTACATTAACACACTGCAGATCAAGGACAGTAACGTTCGGCTCTTTAAATATGCCCCTCCTTGAACCGCCACCTTAACGTGGTGGAGGGGTTGAGTGCTCAGATGATTCTAGGAGCTATGTTGTCGGGGCTTTATGCCCCTGGTAGGGTCTCCCATGGCAAACAGGTCCTAGGTGACGAGTCAGACAAAGTGCGGTTCAGAAGACCCTATGACGACAAAGAAAACGAGGCTCGTTACGTTGCCCGGATCGGCGTCACCGGGGCCCACCCTGGAGTCAGGCCTGGGGTGGGAGCTCGAAGGCGAGCGCCTGGTGGCCGGGTCTTTGCCCATGGGACCCGGCCGGGCCCAGCCCGAAAGGCAACGTGGAGCCACCTTCCCACAGGCCCACCACCCGCAGGAAGGACCATAGGGACGGGTGCAGTGTGTTTTGGGCGGCGGTCTGGGAGAGGTCCCGGACGACTCAGGCCATGCACACGGTCTCTGGCGCTGGGACATGGAATGTCACCTCGCTGGCGGGGAAGGAGCCCGAGCTTGTGCGGGAGGTTAAGCGATTCCGACTAGATATAGTCGGCCTCACCTCCACGCACAGCTTGGGCTCTGGAACCATTACCCTCGAGAGGGGCTGGACGCTCCATTTCTCTGGGGTTGCCCATGGCATGAGGCGCGAGCGGGTGTGGGCCTGCTCATAGCCCCACAGCTCAGAGACATGTGTTAGAGTTTACCCTGGTAGACGAGAGGGTAGCGCCCCTGCGCCTTCGGGTCGGGGACAGGTCTCTCACCGTTGTGGCAGCCTACGGGCCAAACAACAGTGCAGAGAGGGGCGGAGCTGTCAACCGATCATCACCTGGTGGTGAGTTGGATCCTCTGCAGAGGAGGAAGCCGGACAGACTTGGCAGACCCAAACGTATCATGAGGGTCTGTTGGGAACGTCTTGCGGAGCCCTCTGTCAGCAGGGTATTCAACTCACACCTCCGGGAGAGCTTCTCCCAGCTCCCGGGGAGACTGGGGACATTGAGTCTGAGTGGACCATGTTCTCGGCCTCCATTGTCAATGCGGCCGCTCAGAGCTGTGGTCGCAAGGTCTCAGGTGCCTGTTGTGGCGGCAATCCCCGAACCCGGTGGTGGACACCGGAAGTAAGGGATGCCGTCAGGCTGAAGAAGGAGTGCTACAAAGCCTTGTTAGCTTGTAGTACTCCTGAGGCAGTGACAGGTATCTGCAGGCCAAGCGTACCGCAGCTCGTGCGGTCGCAGATGCAAAAACTCGGGACTGGGAGAGGTTCGGGAAGGCCATGGAGGAGGACTATCGGTCGGCCTCAAAGAAATTCTGGCAAACCGCCCGAAGCCTCAGGAGGAGGAAGCAGTGCTTCACCAACACTGTTTACAGTGCGGGTGGAGAGCTGCTGACCTCAACTGGGGATGTTGTTGGACGGTGGAAGGAATACTTTGAGGGTCTCCTCAATCCCACCATCACGTCTTCCGATGAGGAAGCAGAGGCTGAGGACTCAGGGGAGGCTCACCCATCACCCAAGCTGAAGTCACTGAGGTTGTCAATAAGCTCCTCGGTGGCAAGGCTCCGGGTGTGGATGAGATCCGTCCTGAGTATCTCAAGTCTCTGGATGTTGTGGGACTGTCTTGGCTGACACGTCTCTGCAACATCGCGTGGCGAACTGGGACAGTACCTCTGGACTGGCAGACCGGGGTGGTGGTCCCTCTGTTTAAGAAGGGGACCGGAGGGTGTGTTCCATTACAGAGGAATCACACTCCTCAGCCTCCCCGGTAAGGTCTACTCCAGGGTGCTGGAGAGGAGACTTCGACCGATAGTCGAACCTCGGATTCAAGAGGAGCAGTGTGGTTTTCGTCCCGGCCGTGGAACACTGGACCAGCTCTACACTCTCCATCGGGTGCTCGAGGGTTCATGGGAGTTTGCCCAACCAGTCCACATGTGCTTTGTGGATTTGGAGAAGGCATTGACCGTGTCCCTCGTGGTGTCCTGTGGGGAGTGCTCCGAGAGTCTGGGGTCCGGGGCCCTTTGCTCAGGGCGGTTCGGTCTCTGTACGACCGGAGCAGGAGCTGTGTAAGTCAGACCTGTTCCCAGTGCATGTTGGACTCCGCCAGGGCTGCCCTTTGTAACCGGTTCTGTTCATTGTTTTTATGGACAGAATTTCTAGTCGCAGTCACGGTCCGGAGGGTGTCCGGTTTGGAGACCACAGGATTTCATCTCTGCTGTTTGAAGATGATGTTGTTCTGATGCTTCATCAAACCAGGACCTGCAACATGCACTGGGACGGTTTGCAGCCGAGTGTGAAGCGGCTGGGATGAAGATCAGCTCCTCTAAATCCGAGGCCATGGTTCTCGACCGGAAAAAAGGTGCCTTGCCCTCTCCAGGTGGAGGAGAGTCCTTGCCTCAAGTGGAGGAGTTCAAGTATCTCTGGGTCTTGTTCACAGTGATGAAGGATGGAGGTGAGATTGAGGAGGATCGGTGCAGCGTCTGCAGTGATGCAGTCGCTGTATCGAACCGTTGTGGTGAAGAAGGAGCTGAGTTGAAAGGCAAAGCTCTCGATTTACCGTCAATCTACGTTCCAACCCTCACCTATGGTCATGAGCTTTGGGTAACGACCGAAAGGACAAGATCGCGAATACAAGCGGTCGAAATGAGTTTCCTCCGCAGGGTGGCTGGGCGCTCCCTTAGAGACAGGGTGAGAAGCTCAGTCACACGGGAGGAACTCGGAGTAGAGCCGCTGCTCCTCCACATGGAGAGGGGCCAGCTGAGGTGGCTCGGGCATCTGTACCGGATGCCTCCTGGACGCCTCCCTGGTGAGGTGTTCCGGGCATGTCCCACTGGGAGGAGGCCAAGGGGAAGACCCAGGACACGCTGGAGGGACTATGTCTCTCGACTGTCCTGGGAATGCCTCGGGATCCTCCCGGAAGAGCTGGAGGAGGTGTGTATGGACAGGGAAGTCTGGGCGTCCTTGCTCAGGCTGCTGCCCCCGTGACCCGACCCCGGATAAAGCGGAAGAAAATGGATGGATGGATCTTTAAATATGCTGACGATAAGGCCATAGTTGGTCTTTTTGACAAGAATGTTAACTGTAACTATGTGTCTCAGGTGAAAATGGTTGAACAATTTTGCAAACAACATTCTTTAATTATGAATGTAGACAAGACCAAAGAGCTCATCTTAAATAATCCAGGCCCTGCTCAGCCCCTTTCCATTGCTGATCAAGTTGTTGAGAGAGTGAGCAGCTTCAAGTATCTGGGAACATGTATTGACGACAAGCTAAGCTTCACTCAAAACATAGATGAAATCTATAAGAAATGCAGTCAAAGACTTGACATGACCAGGAAGCTTAGAGGCTTTGGAGTGAGCTCACACATCCTGGAAAAAGTCTATGTCAGCCTGATTCAAAGTGTTCTTGTCTTTAACATCTCTGTTTGGTTTGCTTATCTGACAGTGGCCAATAAGAACAAGCTGAACAGAATAGTCAAGAACGCTGGGAAGATAATCAGCAAAGACCAGGCAAAGATCGAGCTTCTTTACCAGTCAGCTGTGCTCAGGATGGCCATGTCTATCACTAGAGACATTGAGCATCCTCTAAGTGACGAGTTTAGGCTGATGCCCTCAGGGCGCAGATATAGAATGCCTCTGGCAACAAAAAAGATGTTTAAAGGTTCATTTGTGCCAAATGCTGTCAGGTTGTTAAATAGACACTGATGGTATGGTATAAGTGCAGCACACGTCTTCTTTTAATCTGTATTTATTGTATTTATTAGCAGAAAGCCTGATGAACTGTCTGACTGTCTGACTGTGTATGTGATGGTGAACCAAAGACAAATTTCCACTTTGGTGGACAATAAAGTTAAAGTTAAAGTTAAAGTTAAAGTTAAAGCTCCTACTCTGACCCAGAGACACTAAACATGCTAAAGTTAAGGTGGCGCAGATTGGTTTGTGTAAGATGTTTTATGTTTTGTTCCAATAGTAAGGTAAATACATTTGTTTCAGTTTGTAAAGTAGATCTTTGAAAACAGGGCTTTACGTCTTTAAACTTGAATGAATGACTTGGGTAAATAGAAGGTACAAAGCTCACCTTCAATGAGCTGATCTCTCCGTGCGTCGTACAACATGCCCAGTTTAAAAGGACGTCCCAGAGCTGCCACTGTCACGTGATCTGACGCCATTTCCTTAAGCTATAGAAAGAACAGACATTTGGAATGGCAAAAAGAGAATGTTACATAAAAGGGCTAAAATGAATCACATAGAACACAATCTGTGACTGAATCTGTTTTGAAAACATCAGTTAGAAATCTCAAAATCACAACATTACTCAGAATATTCATATTCATTAAAAGACAAGACTTGAATCCTCACCTTTTGCAAGATCCAGCGCCTGAGAGTGTGAGGTGAAGTGTTCTGGATGAACTGGCTGCTCAAGTATCAAGTATGTCACAAGTGCAAAAGAAGCTGAAAGGGGAGGACTGCTCCTCTCAGTTTTATATTTCAGTCTCTTCTGTTGTTAAATAGACAAAGTATTTAATCATAATCACATTTGACTACCAATACAGCTGCAGTGAATAAAATGTATAAATAAAATAAAATAAAATCAATCAATCAATAAATATATACAGTGCCTTGAAAAAGTATTCAAACCCCTTGAACTTTTCTACATTTTCTCTTATTATGACCACAAACATAAACATATTTCACTGAAACTTTGTGTGAAAGACCAACACTAAGTTGCACACAATGGTGAAGTGGAAGGACAGTCATACATGATCTATTTTTTTTTTTACAAATTAAAACCTGAAAAGTAGGCATGCAAAATTATTCACCCCCCTTTTTTTCTGAGTGCAACACATTACTTTTAGAGGCTTTAGAAGGTTCCAATGTTGACCTAACAAATAAATAGAGTCCACCTGTGTGTAATCTACTCTCAGTATTAATGTAGCTGTTCTGTAAAAACCTCAGAGGTTTGTTTGAGAGTATTGGGGAGCGGTCAGCACCATGAAGACCAAAGAACACACCACACAGGTCAGGGAGAAAGCTGTGAAGAAGTAAAAAGCAGGATTAGGTTATAAAAAGATTTCCAAGGCTCTAAACATCTCACAGAGCACTGTTTACACCATCATCCATAAATGGAAGGAGTATGGCACAACTACAAATCTACTAAGACCAGGCCGTACACTTAAACTTACAGTTTGAACAAGGAGAGAACTGGTCAGAGATGCAGCCAAGAGGCCCATGGTGACTCTGGAGGAACTGCAAAGATCTACAGCTCAGGTTAGAGAATCTGTCAAAGGTACAACTTTTAGTTCTGCACTACACAATGTGGCCTTTATGGAAGAAAGCCATTGCTGAAAGAAAGCCATAAGAAATCCCGCTCATGACTCTAAATACACCATCCCCACGGTTAAATACAGAGGTAGGAGCATTATGATTTGGGCGTGCTTTTCTTCAGCAGGGGCAGGGAATATGGTCAGAGTTGATGGAAAGATGGATGGAGCCAAATACAGGACAATATTGGAAGAAAACCTATTAGAGTCTGAAAACACTTGAGACTGGGGCGGAGGTTTATCTTTCAACAGGACAACGACCCCAAACATAAAGCCAAGGCTACATTGGAATGGTTTAAAACAAAACATATTCATGTCTTAGAATGGCCCAGACAAAGCCCAGACCTAAATCCAATCGAGAATCTGTGGCAAGATCTGAAAACTGCTGTTCACAAACACACTCCATCTAATCTGACTGAGCTGGAGCTATTATGCAAAGAAGAATTGGCACAAATGTCAGTCTCAAGATGTGGAAAGCTGGTAGAAACATACCCAAAGAGACTTGGAGCTGTAATTGCAGCAAAAGGCGGTTCCAGAAAATATTGACTAAGAGGGTGTGAATAATTTTGCACGCCTACTTTTCAAGTTTTAATTTGTAAAAAAAAAAGTACTCATGTTTGACTGCCCTTCTCCTTCACAATTGTGTGCAACTTTGTGTTGGTTTTTCACACTAAGGCTCAATGAAATATATTTATTTTTGTGGGCGTAATGTGAGAAATTGTGGAAAAGTTCAAGGGGGTTGGAAACTTTTTTCAAGGCACTATATACACTCCTGATCAAAATCTTAAGACCAGTTGAAAATAGCTAGAATTCTCATTTTGCACATTTGGATCCTAATGAGGTTTTAAGTAGAGCTACATTATGCAAAAGCAAGAAGGGAAAGTGTGACAAAAAACATTTAGAACCTAATAAATATAAAATAATAAACTGAAATAGGCTGTTTATCACCTGATCAAAAGTTTAAGACCAAAGGCTATAAAAGCCAAAATCTGCTCAAAATTCTCCTTTTCTGTCAGGCTTTCAGACAGTTATGCCCTCCTGATGGTTAAAGCAAAGAAGTTTTCACTTTTTGAACGTGGCCGGATCATCGAGCTGCATAAGCAAAGCCTCTCACAGCGACTCACTGCTGCTGAGGCTGGACACAGTCAGACACTCATTCTAAATGTTCAAAAATGTGTTGAAAGATCCTGAGCATTATGGAACAACAAAGTCAAGTGGTAGACCCCAAAAAATGACACCTGCGCTGAGCCGGAGGATCCTAATGGGTGTTTGTCAAGACACAGGGCAAATTATGGCCCTCACTGGAGCCAACTACAGCTCAATAACCATCAGACAAGATCTGTAGGAAAAGGGTTTCAAAAACAAAAATCACTTTAAAGACCTCGTCTTCTTCAACTCCACAACACAGCTCGTTCAGACTTTGTCAGGAGCAGCAAACATGAGACACTGAAAAGTGGAACAAGTTTTATTCTCTGATGAGAATAAAACAGGTGGAGCAGGTCAAACGGTGGCTGGTTAGGTGCAGATGTTACACGAGCATCCCTCATGACTGAGGCCCTGGTCTGTGTGGTAACAGCTGGTTTGTCAACAAGACAATGCTGCAGAAGTCTTTTGTCACTTGACAAAGGACTTCTTCTGGGAGAATAACATCACGTTTTTGGACCATCCTACATGTTCTCCTGATTTCAATCACATCTCTGAGCCCTTGGTATTTCTCTAGTTTCTCATGCTCCTTTCTCCTGATATTACCATCGCTTGGTATTGCCACATCCACCACCACGGCTCTCCTCTGCCCTTTATCCACCACCACAATGTCTGGTTGGTTTGCCATTACCATTTTGTCTGTCTGTATCTGGAAGTCCCACAGGATCTTGGCTCGGTCATTCTCCTTGGGGTTTCCAGTCCATAATCCGCACAGATGTTTCTGTATACTATGCCAGCCACTTGGTTGTGGCATGGTATGTGCTATATTCCGTGTACGCTTTCCCTGCAGCATCTACACCTGCAGTTATGCGCTGGACCGTCTCAGGACCTCACTTTAGGTCTTGCCTGGGATGGTAGATCTGGGCCTCTATGGCTCAATAAGTATTTGATCACCCTGTGAGTTCTCCCACTTAGAAATCATCGGGGTGCTGGAGTCTAAAATTTCTATCGTAGGTTGTTATAGAAATCTTTAATATCTTTAATGCTAATGTTAATTAATTCTCTGATGCTAAGGTTAATTCATCTAATACATTGACATGTGTTAGACAGTCATCTTAGAGTGAGTTTAGGATGTCCAAAGACCCATTGGCACCAACCTTGAGTCAATTTGATAATAGTGAAGCTTATGCTTAGACTAGACTGAACTGTTTATGATATGTGTGTAGCTTTAGTGATTGCAAATCTTCATGTCCTGTTTTTCACCATCTCTGTGCGAGGCTTTACGCCTCCTTTCTGCCTTTAAATATGTCTGTGACATACTGATGTTTAGAGTAGGGACAGATGGGACCCGGAGGGACAGCATAGGGCTTTTTGTGTGCACACTTCTTTATACTTTTTTATAATAAACTTGTATACTTAAATTCAGACAAACTTTCTGTGTTTTTGTTCTTAAAGGTGCATTTCAAAAATCCACAACAAGGTGCAAACAAATCTAAATTTAAAAATACAGAAATCCAATTGTATACCCTAATTGTATTCCCTTTAGACCAGAGGTTAAAATGCTACTGTACTCTCCAGGACGGGCATAATATGCTAGGGGGATGGGAGGATCATGATCCCCCCAATATTGGTCTCATCAATTTCAACCCCCCTAAAATGTGGGCCTACGCCTGCTGAATACGAATATTAAACATGTCTTGCTCTTGTTTTTTTTTAAAAACTTGGGCTGTTTTGTAGTCAAAATTTTGGGTACGTTTAATGAACACAGTACTTTTGTAACACTGCTAATTTGAATAGAAGAGGGTCTGTTGTTTTGTCATTGATACGTTGACGCGCTCGTTCCAGCCTGACTGTTCTGTCTGTCAGTGTTGTTCATGGTGTAACTGCTTCTGTCGCTGGAGAGAGTTTAGTAAATAAAGAACTCTGCTCTGACTGTTATCATGAAGAGGGCGAGCAATAATCAACCAACAATATGAAGTGTATGATTATAAAAGAGAAAGATATGTTACAAACAGTGGTGTTTTCCCTGATATGAAAATTGAGACACATCTCCTCAGTTTTTAGTTGCAGTTATCAGTCTAATATACCATTATTTCAATGCCTTTCATGTTTCTAACCTTACTTTTCCTGCCATAACATCACAACAGCCCTATGTATTTAGACTATTATTTGGCTTAGCTAAATATTGTCATATTGGGCAAAGGACGCGATATTGATGTACGCTGTTACAAAATGTAGGCTACTTATCTGCTGTTATAACACATTTTGTCCGGCCGATGCACAACACTCGCCTCATGATAGAATCTTGACCCCTCCAAAGTTGAGGCCAAAGTTACGCCCTTGCTCTCCAGGTATAGGTTGTATCTTAAGCCTTCATTCCTGTTTAGTGATGGGTTTTCTTTTTTCACAAAGATGGCTTCTTTTACACCTCTTTCAAACCATCCCCCTCAGCCAAATAATTTACAAGACTGGCTACAGATACCGACTCAGAAACTAAGCCACCATACGTCACCTCCTCTGGATGATATCAAGCTGTATGCTAAGAGTATACAGGTTGATATTCATCTCCTGGTGTCTGGTTTCTCCTATCACTAAAAACATCCCTTACGAAACTAAAATATATTGCAATATACTAGAATTTATATTGCAATACATTAGAAAATATATTTCAATATATGATGCAATTTCTTATATATTTTAACATATATAGCAATATATAAGTAGACAATATATTGCTATATGAGTCATACACTGAATAAAGTGATTCTGGACCATAATTTGTAATATTCTATAAGAATAAAAAGTACATATTTGAATAAACACTTTAAAGTACATTTATGTCTAAAACTTCTTAAGTTTGTTGATACTTTAACTAGTGATGAGAGTATCAATATTGAAGTACTGATAAGTGGAGATTGACTCTTTAAAATCTCAGTATTGATGCTCATGCAAATATAATTTCCATATGCAAATGTTAAATTATTGTGGTCATTTCCTCATTGTTGTGTGTCAGTCTCACATCAGCTTCAGCTAACTACCTGTTCCTGCTGATTTTTTTTTTTTTTTTTTTTTTTTTAATGCCTTCATCTGTAAGAATGTACTGGTATTAAGTATTGGTACCAAAAAAATTCCCCCAAAATACTTCTATCTCTAGTATTCTATCTTTACCAAACCTACCCATCACTAACAAGTCCATACAAAGTGCATCTATCAAGTTAGAAAGCCACTAAACGACCAGAAAAAAGTTTTCTCAGCCCAGATGCTACATGTGGTGCCTGGAGCTCTGGAGAGATGCGGGGGGAGCGCGGGGAAGTGTTTGAGGGGGAGTGTCCCTAGACCTGTGTAGACAATTAGGCTCGGGAAGCGTCTGTGGTTACCATGGAAATAATGGCAAATCCGCCATGTTTGTTGACAGTTTAGCTGAACTTCCATAGGAATACATTAGACAAAACGATTAAAAAAGTAAACTAAACAGCCGTGGAGCAGCCCAATAAACTGCTGGATCAGTACTGGTACATTTATCTTTCACTCTGTAGTGTAAGAATATAATTTAATTCACACTATTTCCAGTATTTAGCTATTTAAAATCTCCATTGGTTTAACATGGGACCAACTGAACATTCTAATGCTGCGTGATGTCACCTTCCCGAGCCTAATATGGCCGCGGCCAGGTCTAGTGGAACGGACATTTGTGGTTGGATTATTCATCTCTCTTTTTCGGACCCCCCGGGACATCGCGGAGCCCTACGACCCTGAGTGAAGACTGGACTGGCCGCTGGATAAAAGCCAAGTGTCCAAATAGCCAGGCCAAGTGTCCATTAGCTTTTAGCGGCCGCTAAAAGCTAATGCGCTAACACCAAGCTAATGCTAAAGCTACCAATGCCCCATATAGTTTTTGGATAGATACGTTTGGTTACTTTCAGATGTTTATAATGTAAAGTTACAAATGGAGACAACAGGACAGTCTGCTATGACACAGGAAGAACCTCCAGACACATGGACAAGCACAATGGACATTAGCTGTCAACATTTGCTAATATAAGGACTTAGCTAACTGTGTGTCTGCTGTCTGATTTTGACTGTGTCTCACTTCATTTCACTTTTTTATTGTTCCCTTAAGCTGCTGGTTTTGAAATGAACCTTTGATGGTAGTAGACTGATGCACTGTTCAAAATATTTTGAAATATAGGATGCAAAATGTCATAGTTTTACATATATAATTTCATATAATGTAAGATATATATATTGCAATGTTTATTTATGTATGTATTTAATATATGACCACATTTGAATGTATTATTGCATATAATAAAGTATATTATGTCATATATTTGTAATGCTTCTTACAATATACAATCCTATATGTAATTAAATATTTTAATATATAGAACAATATATAATCTTGTATAATGTAAGATATATTTTAATATATAGAACAATATATAATCTTTTATAATGTGAGATATATTTTAATATTTATAGCAATATATTCCAGAGTATATTTATATATTCATTCAATATACGAAAGTGGCAATAATTGCAGTATTTTCATATACTGAAATATATATTACTTCCATATAAAATATATTATTACAAAATATATATATCATATATTGCTATGAAAATTTCACAATATATGAATTCTCTTGAAATATATTGTTATTTAATATATTGAGAAATATATTTTTGTTTCGTATAAGGAATGTCCAGTTCTCCTCTCTCCAGGACTACAGATGAGCTGTAAAGTTACAATCTGGTACAAACATCAAATCAAATCAATTTATTTTTGTATAGCCCAAAATCACAACAACAGTCGTCTTTGAGGACTTCCCAAGATTATTAATTTAGCAAACATGAATAGTAGGAAATAAAAATAAAACATTTTTGCCTTTAAAGTTGTGGTATAATTTAACGTTTGTAGTTGTAAATTAGTAACCTTAGTGTTTTCCACAAAAAATCCATCCATCTACTGAGTACTGACTGAACTGAATAATAACGAGTTTTAGTTCTCATAAGGAACCGAATGCAGCGCTCTGATTGGTTGTGCTTGAGTGGTCACTTTGTAAGAAGACTCTTTGAAGCTGTAATTACAACCAAAGATGAATACATGTCACTATTAACCACGTGTCGAAGGATTTATCAAAGGAAGTTCTCAGATTTAAACCTAAATTGTGTCTCGTCCCTGCAGGACTGTACCAGATACTAAGCATGAGGTGAAAGCTTCTGTGAGTCTGTGCTTTCTTGACAGGGCTCATTGTCTGTCTTGTTCAGTCAGGTAAGTTATTCTAAATACCAGATGTCAGGTCACGTATTGAAAGAGAAAGATTAATAGCATCTGGAACTATGGTGCATTCTTTTATAATTAAAATGATTCAAGTGACAGGACTTTAGTTCCTCATAGCTTCACAATAATCTGTTTTTCTCTGAACACACATTAACAGAAAAGCTCTTTTCATTCTTGATTGACACCTGAAACCTGGTGTTTTGTGATGAGCTGAAGGTGCACTTGAGGTGAACAGTTAGAGCAAGATTATATTTGTTTCATTCTTAGTGATGCAGGATGATGTAAACAAAGTTCAGTTTGTTTTCTCACTTAAAAGTTCCATATGTGGTCACCTGTGCTGGGCGATTTAGCCAAATATTATAGATATACTGATCTTTGCTGTAATAATCCTCCTGAAGTGAACCAACAGTAAAAGTGTCAGTTTTGTTGACCTGCTGGTGCTCTTACTGCATCAGTGTTTGTTATTCTGACACTCATTTGCATTTGCTTTTATTTCCTCAACAACACACCTGCACCAAGTATGCACCAGCACCTGAGTTTATCGGCCTGTTTGATCTGAGCAATAGCACTGTGAGTAAGAATGAGGAGAGCTTGTATTCTTGGCTTGTGTTTGGGAAAAACACACAATAAGAAAGAAAGTGTGTGATTATTAAAGCAATGAGGAAACAGATTCTTTTCACTTCAGTGTTTTTATAAACAAGTGTTGTATATCTCCAGGAGCCACAGACCCTTCTCACCTGGACATGGACTATATGAGCCACTCTCATCGGGCTGGAGGCTACCATCCTTTTGGACAAGAACCTGCTATCACAAGCCACAGTGGGTCTTTGAACGCTTTGTAGCGCCTGTCACTTAATGGTCTTCATGTGTGTCCCTTCATCTAATACATCATGACTTTGTCCATCCATCTCATGTTTTTGTTTTCCAGGCCAATCCATCAATCCTAATCTTCTTCTGATTGTATTACATCACACAGAGCTTCCAGAGTACATTTTGGGCCAAACAGAAACTCACTACAGAGTTGAATTCTTAATGAAAAGTGAACATTGACACAATCAACCTGCTTCTTTGACAGATTTAAAATGTTCTGTTTTGATCTCGGCGGGCTGTGCCTACGGCTCCTAGCCCAGCAGTCCATCGGCCTCGACCTCCTCCATCAAAACCAGTGGACCCCAGTGTGAACATTTTCAACCGCACACATCACCTGGTAACTTCCAAATCACATATCAATAATTGGACTAATCGAATAAAATAAACCAGTAATGAAACGATATCGATCTTGCAAATTGTTTCAAACCTTAAATCAAGCTAAGAAAATCTGGGATCCATTATCTAAAAAGAAAGGCCTACTAGGAGGTCATTTAAATGTATGGAGTCTAGCCTCTAAGAGGGAACAAATTGAGCATTTAATGATTCATTCAAATATTAATTTTATGGGACTTTCCGAAACTTGGTTATCCCCCTCATCGCCTGAGGCTATTGTCGCCATGCCAGGCTATAATATTTAAGAAAGGATATATTGGCGGGAAAGGGTGGGGGGGTTCTTTAAATTGTAAAGATCATTTAAAATGTAGCCAATTTGAAATTCCCAGAGAACTTGAACTGGAATGTGTAGGGGTGAATTCTCGCTCTCTGAAAATATGACAGTAACAGTAATTTGCATGTACGGAAAACCAACAGCAAAAATACACTTTTATGATTCATTTAAAAACTCCTCAGTTTGTGTAATCACAAAATATAAACTGGGAAAAAAATGAGGACAGGAAGACGCTAAAAACTATAACAGATCATTTTAGCCTTACACAACTGGTAGACAAGCCAACTCGAGTGACCACCGCTCTGCAACTAAAATTGATTATTGTTTACAAACAGCCTCGAACGAGTAACTCAAACATATAATTTCTCACCGGATAATCAGACCACAATGCAATTTCTTTTACTAGAAAATATCTAAAGGACGTTTTTTCAAATAAAGACTAATCCATATTACATCCTATGAAAATTATTATTCCAAAGAGTCAAGAACGTAACTTAAAAGCAGCCCTTAGTCAACAGATTGGAATACTATCAACCTCCTCAGACAACTTAAACTCCTGTAGTGATTATTTCTCTACAACAGTTGAATTTTCAATTCAATTATGAATAGTTTTCTATTAGAAATAAACAAGAAAAAGGAAGAACAATCTCCCATGGTAGATTCTGAATGCCTAAATCTAATGAAATACAATACTTTTAAAATAGCATGAAATCAGGTTTACTTGTAGATAAACAGAAATTTGCCGCAGCTAGGAATAAAGTTACTCAAACACTGCGCAAAGCCAAAGCAAATTTCTTTATAAATATTATTGAAACCGCAAAAGGTAATAGTAAAAAATTTGGAATAGTATCAACAAACTAACTGGAATCAAAACAAACAAGACAGTGGTGAGCTAGAAATACTGATTAATAACAACTGGTGAAAAATCCTGTAATCGTTGCCACAGAGTTTAATTTATAAATTTCTGTAAATCAAATATCGAAACAGTTAAGCCACCAGAAATAAGTCTCTCCCGTCAATCCGCCAACCAATTTTTAAAATAGAAAAAACTCAAAATGATGTGGTCAAATAATAGACTCACTAAATTCCTCTAAAGCAAAGATGATTTGATCTTGATACAAGCTTTTTAAAAGGAACACAAAGACTCAATGGTGAGACCATAACAACATGATAAACCTTTCAATCAAACATTCTGTGGTCCCAGCTGCAAGGAAAAATAGGAGAGGTTAGTCCCATCTTTAAAGCAGGTGATAAAACCGATAAAAAACACTATAGACCAATCATATTCTACCTATCATTTCAAAAATCATAGAAAAAGTGTTGTTAACCTTTTAACTGCACATTTAAACACCTGCCACACCCCATTGCATCCCATGCAGTTCGGATTCTGTGCCCATCATTCAACAGAGTCTGCAATAAGTGTTTTCCTGGAAAAAACAAGAGTTATCTAGATAGGAGCGGTTGTGTCGGCGCAGTGTTCATAGATCTAAAGAAGGCATTTGACGCCGTTGATCACAAGATTCTTTTAGCCAAGCTTACACATTTTAACTTCTCGGATCAGGCATATAGCTGGTTTAAATCATACCTCGATAACAGAAAACAATGCGTTGTGGTCAACGGTGTCAAATCGCCAAACCAGAAGTGTACTGTAGGGTCCCGCAAGGGTCTATACTCGGACCAGTCTTATTCTCTCTTTACATCAATAACCTTTCCGATGCATTGCAAAAAGTTCATATACAAATGTACGCCGATGACACTGTGATCTACACATTTGCAAAAATCTACAAGAAGCAGGCCATATTCTCTACAATGACTCAAGTCCAAAATTGGGCTGACAAACTCATGTCTACTCCTAAATAATAAATCAATAAGCAGAACTCAAAATCAAATGTATTTCTGAGGGGAGAGGAGCTCGAGTTGGTACATGAGTTCAATACCTTGGTGTTGTTCTTGACTCCTCTCTCACTTTCAAAAATCATGTTAAAAAATCTCTAAAACAATCTAATTTAATCTTCGCAATTTCAGAAGTATTAGATCATCACTGACAATACCGGCAGCAAGAATGCTTTTACATGCTATCTTTTCACATATTGAATATTGCTTCACTAATTGGACTCTCACAAACGACACCACACTCAAACAAATAAATCACTGTACAAACGACACCACACTCAAACAATAAAATCACTGTACAAACCACACCACACTCAAACAAATAATCATTGTAAAACGACCACACTCAAACTAATAGAATCACTGTACAACGACACCACACTCAACTAATAAAATCACTGTACAAACGACACCACACTCAAACAAATAAAATCACTGTACAAACGACACCACACTCAACAAATAGAATCATTGTACAAACGACACCCACACTCAAACAAATAGATCATTGTACAAACGACACCACACCAACTAATAGAATCATGTACAAATGAGGTACAAATTTCGCTAAAAAAACAATTTCATATCACCACTGTTACATTCTTGAACATATAATTTGTTAAGTTTCGAGAATTTCAAACACTTCAATATGCATTACAATATACAAACACTCCATGGACTTGCACCACCACCACTTCAAGAATTCATCAAACAAAAACCTACCACTGGCAGAACCACCACAACACTAGAGGTGATTGTGAGGTTCCTTACAGACACACAGTTCTCTAAGTCAGAGGCTGTAACATCTGGATAACATCCCTCACACAATAGGAGAATCTCCCACTTACACACATTCAAAGCACAACTTAAAACATTGGCTCAATCCAATCAACAATGTACCACTAGAGCTGTTCAGACCTCATGTCGCATGCATACATATACGTATGTAGGCATGCACCGCATATATCTATTACTCTACAATCTCTGTTGTGATCTCCTGTAACTGTTCAATGTAAATCTGTAAATATGTATGAATGTTTTAGAACTAGAGGGCACTCTGCAAACTCCAGTGTCTTGGTCATCCTCAACACGTGGATACGAAGTGGTCTTAAACTAAATGTACTTATTTATTAGATTGAAAACTGCAGCACTTTAAAATTACCTAAAGCACCTTAACACATTTGCACTTTGTACCCTGAGTGAGTGTGGCCTTTATGACTGTTGACTTGTTGTGTTTCTTGTTGTCCTTGTAAAGGGACTACGAATGTAAACTAGCTGTACGCTAACTTCGGAACATATGTATTTTCTGTACTGTTCATGTGCATTGTCCTTTCAAATAATAAATAAATAAATAAATAAATAAATAAATAAATAATAATAAGGAGGGCTAAGGACAAGAAGGAGGACTAAGAAGAAGGAGGGTCTAAGGACAAGGACAGGAGAGGTCTAAGGACAGAGGAGGGACAGAAGGAGGGTCTAAGGACAGAAGGAGGGTCTAAGGACAGAAGGAGACTAAGGACAGAAGGAGAGACTAAGGACAGAAGGAGGTCTAAGGACAGAAGGAGAGATAAGGACAGAAGGAGAGTCTAGACAGAAGGAGAGTCTAAGGACAGAAGAGGGGACAGAAGGACAAGGAAGAAGGTTCTAAGGACAGAAGGAGGGTCTAAGGACAGAAGGCAGGAGACTAAGGACAGAAGGATCTAGACAGAAGAGGTCTAAGGACAGAAGAAGCTAAGGACAGAAGGAGAGTCTAAGGACAGAAGGAGGGTCTAAGACAGAAGAGGGACTAAGGACAGAAGAGAGACTAAGGACAGAAGGAGGATCTAAGGACGAAGGAGGTCTAAGGACAAAGAGAGACAAGGACGAAGGAGAGTCTAAGGACAGAAGGAGAGGCTAAGACAGAAGGGGAGACTAAGGACTAAAGGGAGAGGAGGTCTAAGACAGAGGAGAGTCTAAGGACAGAAGGAGGACTAAGGACAGAAGAGGGACTAAGGACAGAGGAGGGCTGAGCTAGGCAGAAGGGTCTAAGGACAGAAGGAGGGACTAAGGACAGAAGGAGACTAAGGACAGAAGGAGGGTCTAGGACAGAAGGAGGTCTAAGGACAGAAGGAGGGTCGAAGGACAGAAGAGAGGGAAGGAGTCTAAGGACAGAAGGAGGGACAAGGACAGAAGAGAGACTAAGGACAGAAGGAGGGTCTAAGGACAGAAAGAGTCTAAGGACAGAAGAGGGACTAAGGACAGAAGGAGGGATAAGGACAGAAGGAGGGTCTAAGGACAGAAGAGAGACTAAGGACAGAAGAGGGTCTAAGGACAGAAGGAGAGTCTAAGGACAGAAAAGCTAAGGACAGAAGAGGGACTAGGACAGAGGAAGGTCTAAGGACAGAAGGAGGGTCTAAGGACAGAAGGAGGACTAAGGACAGAGGATAGTCTAAGGACAGAAGGAGAGTCTAAGGACAGAAAGAGAGTCTAAAGGACAGAAGGAGGGTCTAAGGACAGAAAGGAGACTAAGTCTAAGGACAGAAGGAGAGGGACTAAGGACAGAAGGAGAGACAGAAGTCTAAGACAGAAGAGGGTCTAAGGACAGAAGAGAGTCTAGGACAGAAGGAGGGTCTAAGGACAGAAAGAGAGTCTAAGACAGAAGGAGGGACTAAGGACAGAAGGAGAGTCTAGGACAGAAGGAGGTCTAAGGACAGAAGAGAGTCTAAGGACAGAAGGAGGGTCTAAGGACAGAAGAGGGACTAAGGACAGAAGGAGGGTCAAGGACAGAAGGAGAGTCTAAGACAAAAGAGAGTCTAAGGACAGAAAGAGAGTCTAAGGCAGAAGGAGGACTAAGGACAGAAGGAGAGACTAAGGACAGAAGGAGGGTCTAAGGACAGAAAGGGAGTCTAAGGACAGAAGGAGGGTCTAAGGACAGAAGAGAGTCTAAGGACAGAAGGAGGGAACTAAGGACAGAAGGAGAGTCTAAGGACAGAGGAGAGTCTAAGGACAAAAGGAGGTAGGACAGAAAGAGAGTCTAAGGACAGAGAGGAGACGTAAGGACAGAAGGAGAGTCTAAGGACAGAAGGAGAGTCTAAGGACAGAATGAGAGTCTAAGGACAGAAGGAGTCTAAGGACGAAGGAGGACTAAGGACAGAAGGAGAGTGCTAAGGACAGAAGGAGCGTCTAAGGACAGAAAGGAGGCTAAGGACAGAAGGGGGTCTAAGGACAGAAAGAGAGTCTAAGGACAGAAAGAGAGACTAAGGACAGAAGGAGGTCTAAGACAGAAGGAGGGACTAAGGACAGAAAGAGAGCTAAGGACAGAAGGAGTGCTAAGACAGAAGGAGAGTCCTAAGGACAGAAGGAGGTCTAAGGACAGAAGGAGGGACTAAGGAAGAAGGAGGGTCTAAGGACAGAAGGAGAGTCTAAGGACAGAAGGAGGGACTAAGGACAGAAGGAGTGTAAGGACAAGAAGAGGGACAGGACAGAAGGAGAGTCTAAGGACAGAGGAGGTCTAAGAAGAAGAAGAGTCTTAGGACATAAGGAGGGACTAAGGACAGAAGGAGAAGTCTAAGGACAAAGGAGGGTCTAAAGGACAGATGCAGGAGGGTAATAAGACAAGAAGGAGAGTCTAAGACAGAAAGGAAGTACTAGGACAGAAGGTAGGAGTCCTAAGGACAGAAGACGGTCTAGAAGGAACAGAAGGACGGTCCCCTAATGAGGAAAAAGGAGGCGTCTAAGGACAGGTGGAATGTCATAGGACAAGTTGGAAACGCTTCTGGACAATATTCATTTTTTGCGTCTACTAAATCTGCTTGACTATGCTTGACATCACNGCTAAAAAACAATTTCATATCAGCTACTGTTCATTCCTTGAAACATATAATTTGTTAAGTTTCGAGAATTCAAAACACTTAATTATGCATGTACAATATACAAAACACTCATGGAACTCTTGCACAGCTGATGACACAGCAACTTCGAAAGATTCATCAAACAAAAACCTACCACTGGCAGAACCACCACAAAGCAACAACTAGAGGTGATTGTGAGGTTCCTTACAGACACAATCAGTTCTCTAAGTCAGAGGCTGTAACATCTGGAATAACATCCCTCACACAATAGGGAATCTCCCACTTACAACACATTCAAAGCACAACTTAAACATTGGCTCAAGATCCAATCAACAATGTACCCACCTAAGAGCTGTTCAGACCTCATGTCGCATGCATACATATACGTATGTAGGCATGCACCGCATATATCTATTAACTACTACAATCTCTGTTGTGATTCTCCTGGTAACTGTTCAATGTATCTCGTAAATATGTTATGAATGTTTTTAGAACCTAAGAGGGCACTCTGCAAACTCCATGTCTTGGTCATCTCAACACGTGGATACGAAGTGGTCTTAAACTAAATGTACTTATTTATTAGATTGAAAACTGCAAGAAGCACTTTAAAATTACCTAAAGCACCTTAACCACATTTGCACTTTGTACCCTGAGTGAGTGTGGCCTTTATGACTGTTGACTTGTTGTGTGTCAGCTTGTCTTGTCCTAAATGTAAAAGGAACTAGAACGAATGTAACTAGCTGTACGCTAACTCGGAACATAGTGTATTTTTCCTGTACTGTTCATTGTGCATTGTTCCCTTTCAAATAAATAAATAAATAAATAAATAATAAATACATAAATAAATAAAATAAGGAGGTCTAAGGACAGAAGGAGGGAGCTAAGGACAGAAGGAGGGTCTAAGGACAGAAGGAGGGTCTAAGGACAGGAGGAGGGTCTAAGGACAGAAGGAGGTCTAAGGACAGAAGGAGGGTCTAAGGAAGAAGGAGGGTAAGGACAGAAGGAGAGACTAAGGACAGAAGGAGGGTCTAAGGACAGAAGGAGTCTAAGGACAGAAGGAAGTCTAAGGACAGAAGGAGAGTCTAAGGACAGAAGGAGGGACTAAGGAAGAAGGAGGGTCTAAGGACAGAAGGAGAGTCTAAGGACAGAAGGAGAGTCTAAGGACAGAAGGAGGGACTAAGGACAGAAGGAGGGTCTAAGGACAGAAGGAGTCTAAGGACAGAAGGAGGGTCTAAGGACAGAAGGAGAGTCTAAGGACGAAGGAGGGTCTAAGGACAGAAGGAGGGACTAAGGACAGAAGGAGGACTAAGGACAGAAGGAGGGTCTAAGGACAGAAGGAGGGTCTAAGGACAGAAGGAGAGACTAAGGACAGAAGGAGAGTCTAAGGACAGAAGGAGAGTCTAAGACAGAAGAGGGCTAAGGACAGAAGGGAGACTAAGGACAGAAGGAGAGTCTAAGGACAGAAGGAGAGTCTAAGGACAGAAGGAGGCTAAGGACAGAAGGAGGGTCTAAGGACAGAAGGAGAGACTAAGGACAGAAGGAGGTCTAAGGACAGAAGGAGGGACTAAGGACAGAAGGAGAGACTAAGGACAGAAGGAGGTCTAAGGACAGAAGGAGGGTCTAAGGACAGAAGGAGGTCTAAGGACAGAAGGAGGGTCTAAGGACAGAAGGAGAGTCTAAGGACAGAAGGAGGACTAAGGACAGAAGGAGGGCTAAGGACAGAAGGAGGTCTAAGGACAGAAGAGAGGTCTAAGGACAGAAGGAGGGCTAAGGACAGAAGGAGGGTCTAAGGACAGAAGGAGGTCTAAGGACAGAAGAGAGCTAAGGACAGAAGGAGGGTCTAAGGACAGAAGGAGGAGTCTAAGGACAGAAGAGAGTCTAAGGACAGAAGGAGGGTCTAAGGACAGAAGGAGAGTCTAAGGACAGAAGGAGGGTCTAAGGACAGAAGGAGGGTCTAAGGACAGAAGGAGGTCTAAGGACAGAAGAGAGGCTAAGGACAGAAGAGAGTCTAAGGACAGAAGGAGGGTCTAAGGACAGAAGAGGGTCTAAGGACAGAAGGAGAGTCTAAGGACAAGAAGAGAGTCTAAGGACAGAAGAGAGTCTAAGGACAGAAGGAGAGTCTAAGGACAGAAGGAGAGCTAAGGACAGAAGGAGGGTCTAAGGACAGAAGGAGTCTAAGGACAGAAGGAGGGTCTAAGGACAGAAGAGAGTCTAAGGACAGAAGGAGGCTAAGGACAGAAGGAGAGTCTAAGGACAGAAGGAGAGTCTAAGGACAGAAGAGAGTCTAAGGACAGAAGGAGGGTCTAAGGACAGAAAGAGGACTAAGGACAGAAGGAGGGTCTAAGGACAGAAGGAGAGTCTAAGGACAGAAGAGGAGTCTAAGACAGAAAGAGAGTCTAAGGACAGAAGGAGGACTAAGGACAGAAGGAGAGACTAAGGACAGAAGGAGGGTCTAAGGACAGAAGAGAGTCTAAGGACAGAGAGGAGGGTCTAAGGACAGAAGGACAGAAGAGGACTAAGGACAGAAGGAGGTCTAAGGACAGAAGGAGAGTCTAAGGACAGAAGGAGGGTCT
Organism: Mugilogobius chulae; assembly: GCA_038363315.1. Classification (NCBI taxonomy): domain Eukaryota; kingdom Metazoa; phylum Chordata; class Actinopteri; order Gobiiformes; family Gobiidae; genus Mugilogobius; species Mugilogobius chulae. The sequence continues at coordinate 44,940 of JBBPFD010000169.1, forward strand.
AAGGACAGAAGAGAGTCTAAGACAGAAGGAGGGCTAAGGACAGAAGGAGGTCTAAGGACAGAAGGAGAGTCTAAGGACAGAAAGAGAGTCTAAGACAGAAAGAGGTCTAAGGACAGAAGGGAGGTCTAAGACAGAAGGAGAGTCTAAGGACAGAAGGAGAGCTAAGGACAGAAGGAGGGTCTAAGGACAGAAGGGGGTCTAAGGACAGAAGGAGAGTCTAAGGACAGAAGAGAGACTAAGGACAGAAGGAGGTCTAAGGACAGAAGGAGGGTCTAAGGACAGAAGAGAGACTAAGGACAGAAGGAGTCTAAGACAGAAGGAGAGTCTAAGGACAGAAGGAGGGTCTAAGGACAGAAGGAGGGACTAAGGACAGAAGGAGAGTCTAAGGACAGAAGGAGAGTCTAAGGACAGAAGGAGGGACTAAGGACAGAAAGGAGTCTAAGGACAGAAGGAGGACTAAGGACAGAAGGAGTCTAAGGACAGAAGGAGGTCTAAGGACAGAAGGAGAGTCTAAGGACAGAAGGAGGACTAAGGACAGAAGGAGAGTCTAAGGACAGAAGGAGGGTCTAAGGACAGAAGGAGGGTCTAAGACAGAAGGAGAGTCTAAGGACAGAAGAGAGACTAAGGACAGAAGGAGGTCTAAGGACAGAAGGAGTCTAAGGACAGAAGGACGGTCTAAGGAACAGAAGGAGGGTCTAAGGACAGGTGGACGGTCTAAGGACAGGTGGACGCTCTGGACAATTATTCAATTTGCTCTACTAATCTGCTTTGACATGCTTGATCAATCACTGCTTCTGAATGTTTATTGTTTTATTTTTATTTCGTACTATTCATGTTTGCTAAATTAATAATCTTGGGAAGTCCTCAAAAGACCGACTGTTGTTGTGCACTTTGGCGGCTATACAAAAAATAAATAGATTTAATCTAATTTAGAGACACCAGAGGAGCCAACTCATCAAGGATAATGTCGTTTACGGAACTGGCTGTGATCTGTGTCCCTACTGTTGTTCTGCATAGGTCTGAACCCCCTCAGCCAAATAATCTATAAGACTGGCTACTAATACCGACTCAGAAACGGGGCACCTCCTCTGGGATGATATCAAGCTGTATGCTAAGAGTATACAGGTAAATATTCATCTCCTGGTGTCTGGTTTCTCCTACCACTAAAAACATGTCCAGTAGTTTCTCCTCTCTCCAGGACTACAGATGAGATTACAGATGAGCTGTAAAGTTACAATCAGGTACAAACATCTGCCTTAAAGTTGGGGTATAATATTTTGTTGTAGTTGTAAATTAGTAACTTAGTGTTTTCCACAAAGACTCCACAAACAATGCAGCACAATGTGAACAAATGAGACCACTGAGCACTGACTGAAGTGAATAATAAAGAGTTCTAGTTCTCATAATGAACCGAATGCAGCGCTCTGATTGGTTGTGCTTGGGTGGTCACTTTACCCTTTGAAAAAAGACTCTTTGAAGCTGTAATTGTAACCAAATATGAAATAGTCTAAGGATTTAAACCTAAATTGTGTCTTGTCCCTGCAGGACTGTACCAGATACTAAGCATGAGGGTGAAAGCTTCTGTGAGTCTGTGCTTTCTTGACAGGGCTCATTGTCTGTCTTGTTCAGTCAGGTAAGTTATTCTAAATACCAGATGTCAGGTCACGTAATAAAAGAGAAAGATTAATAGCATCTGGAACTATGGTGCATTCTGTTATAATTAAAATGATTCAAGTGACAGGACTTTAGTTCCTCATAGCTTCACAATAATCTGTTTTTCTCTGAACACACACTAACAGAAAAGCTCTTTTCATTCTTGATCAACACCTGAAACCTGGTGTTTTGTGATGAGCAATGAGCTGATGATGCACTTGAGGCGTTCAGAGCAAGAATATATTGTTTCATTCTTAATGATGCAGGATGATGTAAACAAAGTTCAGTTTGTTTTCTCACTTAAAAGTTCCATATGTGGTCACCTGTGCTGGGCGATTTAGCCAAATATTATAGATATACTGATCTTTGCTGTAATAATCCTCCTGAAGTGAACCAACAGTAAAAGTGTCAGTTTTGTTGACCTGCTGGTGCTCTTACTGCATCAGTGTTTGTTATTCTGATGCTCATTTGCATTTGCTTTATTTCCTCACAACACACCTGCACCAAGTATGCACCAGCACCTGAGTTTATCGGCCTGTTTGATCTGAGCAATAGCACTGTGAGTAAGAATGAGGAAGAGCTTGTATTCTTGGCTTGTGTTTGGGAAAAACACACAATAAGAAAGTGATTATTAAAGCAATGAGGAAACAGATTCTTTTCACTTCAGTGTTTTTATAAATAAGTGTTGTATATCTCCAGGAGCCACAGACCCTTCTCACCCTGGACATGGACTATATGAGCCACTCTCATCGGGCTGGAGGCTACCATCCTTTTGGACAAGAACCTGCTATCACAAGACCACAGTGGGTCTTTGAACGCTTTGTAGCGCCTGTCACTTAATGGTCTTCATGTGTGTCCCTTCATCTAATACATCACTACTTTGTCCATCCATCTCATGCTTTTGTTTTCCAGGCCAATCCATCAATCCTACATCTTTCTTCTTATCAGATCTTTTTATCTGTGTCTGCGTAGTCTCACTGCGTTCTCATTATTCAGAATTTCTCTAACACAAGATCACCAATGCTGGCATGGTGGTGGTAATAGATGGCATTCTGGTTTGTGCCAAAGACATGAAACCCATGAACAAAACATTCAAGCTGCGATGCAAACAATCACAGCTTCAGGATTGAACTAAACAAGGACAAATGTCAGTTTGGCAAGTCTGAGATCCTTTGATGCAATAAAGCCGACAGTTTTAAATACAGATGCCAGTGTTTACAGTCTGTAATCCTTTTGTTCAAGAATGCTGCAGACTGAGTGCAGGTACAAAGAATGTGTGACATTATGGGTTAGATGTGGCGGTGATCAGCAGGGGGCGATGCCTAGTATTAAAGCTCCGTTACTTCCTCTGTCTCTGATACAACTGCTGTCTGTTTGGGCTTTGCCGTCAGATTGTGCGCCGTCCTCTGCTCAGTCAGGTACAAATCTGTTACGCTTTTTAATTTGTGTAATGATTAAGTTTAACAAACGCTTAATGAGATCTTTCTGTAGTAAAGCAGAACCCTGCGATGCGCACCACTGCAGCGCCTCATCACTTCGTGAGTTCTACACCAAAATATTCTACACCGAAAACAATCAAACTGCGCCAGTCATGCCCACGGTTCACATTGCACTCATTGATAAAGTTTACTGACCCAGTGGTTCTCAAAGTGGGGTCCGGGGACCCCTGGGGGTCCCTGGACAATGTGTAGGGGGTCCCCCAAATTTTTTTGAAACATTGGTCATTTTTTCAATATAACAGTTTCCTGTGATTTATCATCCTAAACATAGAATTTTGGATCAAAAAGAGAGATAGCTTTGAATAAAAACAAGTAAACCAGTAAAATAACCATAGGAAATGAAACATTTATTCATATTTGATATATAACTTGGCTTTAATTTCCAAATTTTAATGTGAGACCAGAGCGAAAAGTGATAGAGGGTCCTTGGAAGATTTTCGAGCCGATAAGGGGTCCCTGGTCTGAAAAAGTTTGAGAACCCCTGTACTAACCCACCCTTCTCAGCGGTAGACTTAGGCCTGTTGGTTTTATTCACGTTTTTGCTCATGAAAGTCTTGTACTGTGATAGATCCGCGGTCCCTCTGCCACTGCACAGAGCAGTTCTCTTCGCCTTGTCCCTTCATCCATAGCTTACGCAGGAATAACTCCCCTCTCGAGAGTGTGCGAGAGCTGCAGGGCCGCTCCAGTCACATCTGTACAAACTGGACTGACATGTACGTGGGCCACACCAGCCCTCGAAGCCCCCGTCCCTTCGGGAAGTCTCCCAACTCTCCGATTAGCCACGCTGGGCTTCTCGCTTTTATTTTAATGTATACTGTTGAAGAAAACGACAAACAAAAAACTGTCTCCTAAATGAACTGTTAAAGGACATTTTAGACTCCAGTTGACAAGTGAACCTAAAATATGAAAATGATTATTATGTTTGACATCCTAAATGTGAATATGCCAAATGGAACTTTGCCTCTGCCTTCAATGTTTAAACGAACCTGTGTTGCCTTTTGATGTTTAGTTCATTTATTTTTCTTTTCCGGGTTTACCACAATTGCATTGTTGGTTTTCGTTTTCTTTTATTAATTTACAACAAAAGTTAAAACTTTTCATTTAACCACCAGTATTTCTGCATAGCCAGAACCCTCGACATGCCACAAATGCTTCACCAATGTGTGGACGTTTTAGGAGTTATCTACAGGTTATGAGTAGATTTGTGTTACAAACTAATCACTTATCCCTTGTTTGACTAATAAACACCAACAACCTGAACAAAGCATTTGTTTGGTGTCCGAGACTTTTGGTGCTGAAACGGAACATGCTGAAAGCAGCTCGTGCTGGAGGACACTCTGTCTTGTACCAGATACTAAGCATGAGGTGAAAGCTTCTGTGAGTCTGTGCTTTCTTGACAGGGCTCATTGTCTGTCTTGTTCAGTCAGGTAAGTTATTCTAAATACCAGATGTCAGGTCACGTATTGAAAGACAAAGATTAATAGCATCTGGAACTATGGTGCATTCTGTTATAATTAAAATGATTCAAGTGACAGGACTTTAGTTCCTCATAGCTTCACAATAATCTGTTTTTCTCTGAACACACACTAACAGAAAAGCTCTTTTCATCCTTGATCAACACCTGAAACCTGGTGTTTTGTGATGAGCAATGAGCTGATGATGCACTTGAGGCGTTCAGAGCAAGAATATATTTGTTTCATTCTTAATGATGCAGGATGATGTAAATAAAGTTCAGTTTGTTTTCTCACTTAAAAGCAAAACTGTAAAGTTCCATCACCTGTGCTGGGCGATTTATCCAAATATTATAGATATACTGATCTTTGCTGTAATAATCCTCCTGAAGTGCACCAACAGTAAAAGTGTCAGTTTTGTTGACCTGCTGGTGCTCTTACTACATCAGTGTTTGTTATTCTGATGCTCATTTGCATTTGCTTTATTTCCTCGACAACACACCTGCACCAAGTATGCACCAGCACCTGAGTTTATCGGCCTGTTTGATCTGAGCAATAGCACTGTGAGTAAGAATGAGGAAGAGCTTGTATTCTTGGCTTGTGTTTGGGAAAAACACACAATAAGAAAGTGATTATTAAAGCAATGAGGAAACAGATTCTTTTCACTTCAGTGTTTTTATAAATAAGTGTTGTATATCTCCAGGAGCCACAGACCCTTCTCACCCTGGACATGGACTATATGAGCCACTCTCATCGGGCTGGAGGCTACCATCCTTTTGGACAAGAACCTGCTATCACAAGACCACAGTGGGTCTTTGAACGCTTTGTAGCGCCTGTCACTTAATGGTCTTCATGTGTGTCCCTTCATCTAATACATCATGACTTTGTCCATCCATCTCATGTTTTTGTTTTCCAGGCCAATCCATCAATCCTAATCTTTCTTCTGATTGTATTACATCACACAGAGCTTCCGGAGTACATTTTGGGACAAACAGAAACTCACTACAGAGTTGAATTCTTAATGAAAAGTGAACATTTGACACAAATCAACCTGCTTCTTGACAGATTTAAAATGTTCTGTTTTGATCAATTCAATGTTGACCTTTACCAGCTCAGGCGGTGAGAGGTATGATGAAATCTTCTCTTTTTCAATCAAAGTGATGTCAGGGCCTTTCACAACAAACCAACAATAAAAATGGGACCTGTAGGTTTGAATCACGATTCAAGTCTCTAAGCCTCATAAAGGAAGTTAAAGAGGCTCCAGGATGGAGTGCTCCAAATGTGTCTGTGATCAAAAGGACAAGAAACAACTGAGCTTTGTGAATCTGACTAAATGAAATAAAGTTGTGAACCAGAGACCGATACTTACTCACGTAGAGTACATTGTTCCAAAGCTGTCAGGTGTCACAATATTCTCTTCTAAAGATGCTTTCAAGTGGAGTTTTGGACGATCTCGTTGAATAAGAATAGCGGCAAGATGTTATGGATAATGTTTGCTGAATCTCCGAATGTTTTTGGGATTTGAGATTTGTTTAAGATGTTGCTAGACTTTTAAGCTACTTCCCCAAGACCCTAAACCTGAGAGGAACATTCCAATTTCTATTGTACCCTGACGTCTAAAGAGGATTGTATTTAGGACTTTCAACCAACAGAAGCTTTAGAAACTTTTGTGGCCATTTACAGAAAAAAAAAAAGAAGTGTGGTGCCATGTGAAGGTGGAGTGTGAAGGACAGAAAGGTCTAAGGACAGAAGGAGGTTCTGAGGACAGAAGGAGGGTCTAAGGACAGAAGGAGGGTCTAAGGACAGAAGGAGGGTCTAAGGACAGAAGGAGAGTCTAAGGACAGAAGGAGGGTCTAAGGACAGAAGGAGGGTCTAAGGACAGAAGGAGGGTCTAAGGACAGAAGGAGAGTCTAAGGACAGAAGGAGGGTCTAAGGACAGAAGGAGGGTCTAAGGACAGAAGGAGGGTCTAAGGACAGAAGGAGAGTCTAAGGACAGAAGGAGAGTCTAAGGACAGAAGGAGGGTCTAAGGACAGAAGGAGGGTCTAAGGACAGAAGGAGGGTCTAAGGACAGAAGGAGAGTCTAAGGACAGAAGGAGGGACTAAGGACAGGGGATGCTCTGGACATTTATTAATTTGCTCTACTAATAATCTTTTGTACATTCTTGATCAATCAGTGCTTCTGAATGTTTATTGTTTTATTGATTGTGAATTTTGTTTTATTTTCTACTATTCATGTTTGCTAAATTAATAATCTTGGCATGTCCTCAGGGACGACTGTTGTTGTGATTTTGGGCTATACAAATATAAATACATTTGATTTGATTTAGAGACACCAGAGGAGCCAAACACCAACTCCGGGCTGACAGAACAGTTGCCCAAGACTGCAGAACTCGACACACCAACCTGTGCACAGCCTGGATTGATTACAAGAAAGTCTATGACTCATTGCCACACACATGGATCACTGAATGCTTGAAGCTGTACAACATCAACAGAACTCTGAGGGCCTTCATTGCAAACTCCATGAGGTTGTGGAAAACCAACCTTAAAGGGCCACTAAACACCAAAACCACTTTTTTTAGCTGATAAACTGTGTAAATGGGTGTTAAATAGATGAATCTACACATCCCTGGTCTTATTTTGGTAATTTGGTGCATATTTGTTAAAAATCTGACTTTTGGGTCTAAAACTGTGTCTGTATTGTCCTCTTTGGGCTTAAATATGGCCACTACATTTGAATTTCGCGGTTGGAGCAGCTCATTCAAACTACGCAAAATCAGCAAACTACGTCACGGGCCTTTGCGAGGGGGAGGGGGGCTCCTTCTCCCCCTGAGGGCGGGGCTGCCATGTGCAGCAGTGTGCGAGGAGGAGAGAGTGAGAGGAGCAGCAGAGCACGGGGAAGCTAACGTTGTTGTTAGCATCATAGCATCAGCTCACTCTTCTATTGGAGCAGATTATTTTTACTGTAGGGGCCATAGCTTCTGTTTAGGCTCTGAAACAAACGCTTTTACATTTACTCGTCAGCTGAGCGGAGTTTGTAACGAACTTTTCTGCAGAAGTTGGCCTATGACTGTTCATGTTAGCCATCTGCTTCTACAAACACGGATTCTGCTGCTCTGACGAGTTATTTTTGAAGGTAAGTTTGCACCATTTCACTCACACAACATGTTTTTATTAAAAAAGATTGTAACGGTATAAACCTTTGCTGTGGCTCTGATTAAATAGGTAATTGTCCAAGTGAGTCAGTGCTTTGTGCATGAGAAATGAGAATGTAATAAACAGATGACAAACTTTGTTCCTGTGAACTAGATGGACTGTGCATTTCATTATAAGTTACACGTTAGAAAGCTAAACAGGATGTATGTCTGACCAGAGGCAGTACATAATAGATCCATCATAACTGACTTTGCTTTTTACATTTTCAGGTTGCATTCTAATACCTGATAGAAGATGAAGGCGATGGCAGAGTCACAAAAGCCAAAAGCTGATGATCCCACCAGAATCCAATCAGGTAACATTTCTAATTATAAATGTGCAAATGATAGAATAAGGTAGTTTTAATTGAATATTGTCTCCGTTCATACAACAGTTGTGTCAGTTCTTTGAAGACAGCTGCAGGAGGAAGACTTCTCTGACCTTGTGACTGAGGAGCAGCAACACCAGGTATAATATAGTAGACCTACATGATTAGTATAGTGTATCAGAAGTGTATTAGAGCTTACACACACCAGGTATAATATAGTAGACCTACATGATTAGTATAGCAGTATCAGAAGTGTATTAGAGCTGCATACAACACCAGGTATAATATAGTAGACCTACATGATTAGTATAGCAGTATCAGAAGTGTATTAGAGCTGCATACAACACCAGGTATAATATAGTAGACCTACATGATTAGTATAGCAGTATCAGAAGTGTATTAGAGCTGCATACAACACCAGGTATAATATAGTAGACCTACATGATTAGTATAGCAGTATCAGAAGTGTATTAGAGCTGCATACAACACCAGGTATAATATAGTAGACCTACATGATTATAGTGGTATCAGTAGTGTATTAGAGCTACATACAACACCAGGTATAATATAGTAGACCTACATGATTAGTATAGTGGTATCAGAAGTGTATTAGAGCTGCATACAACACCAGGTATAATATAGTAGACCTACATGATTAGTATAGTGTTATCAGAAGTGTATTAGAGCTGCACACTCATATCTTATATGGCTTAACAAAAATGTAAGTAAAAATGTACTTGTGCTAACAATTGATGGAATCTTTTCAAACACCAATGTAAATGAATCCATTCTTGATGGGTTATACATTGACCAGGGCTGTTGGCACAGTAGTGAAAACCTCAAAAGGCAAATTTGCTCATGTCATATTTTTTTGTTTTCCAGATTTCAAACTGAAGAAGCTGGCCTTTGTTGTCCTGCTGTACATCTGGCTTCAGCTCCTTTCTGTGGCTTCATCTTTTGTGACCAGACGTCTTCAGATCATCTCAAATACAGATTGTGCGCACAAACATTCCATCACAAATATCAAGCTCAATAAAATTAAATAATTATGCCAAATTTAAGTAATACATTTATTGCATTTGTAAAGTTGGCACAAACATGTTGACATGAATGGACAGCATTAGTTTAGTTCACAATAAGGGTCTGGAGTCTGTAGAATAAACTCTTGAATGTACAGCATTAGTTTAGTTCACAGTAAGTCTGGAGTCTGTAGAATAAACTCTTGAATGTACAGTATTAGTTTAGTTCACAGTAAGTCTGGAGTCTGTAGAATAAACTCTTGAATGTACAGCATTAGTTTAGTTCACGTAATCTGGAGTCTGTAGAATAAACTCTTGAATGTACAGCATTAGTTTAGTTCACAGTAAGTCTGGAGTCTGTAGAATAAACTCTTGAATGTACAGTATTAGTTTAGTTCACAGTAAGGGTCTGGAGTCTGTAGAATAAACTCTTCATCACAAGTATTGTTATTTTGTCATTGTACTCACGATCTAAAAATAAATTGTGTTAACATGAAACATGTATTTAGACTTTTTTGCATGAAGGGATAAACTGCTTCAGAAATCATTGCTCAGTAATGAATATGAATGAATAAAATATATTTAGACTATTACTTTGTGTCTCTATCATATTGCAAAACAAATGCTATAATGTTTGGAGATTGCAGAGCCACAGAAGTGCAAATGTGCATATTAAAACAATGTTGTAGCTGCTTTGTTCGTAACATATTTTTACTTGTAAAAATAATGATTGATAATAGCATTAACATTACTGACTACATTTGTTTTCCTTAGAACGAACCTTCAATGCTATGCTTAGTAACTTTACACTATAAACATCTGAAAGAAGCCAAACCTATCTCTCAAAATACAGTATATGGAGCATTGGTAGCTTTAGCATTAGCTCGGTGTTAGCGCGTTAGCTTTTTGCGGCTGCTTCAGTTCATTTGGACACTTGGCTTTCATCCAGCGGCCTGTAGAGGCTTCACTCAGGCCCGTCGGGTTCCGCGATGTCCCGTCGGGTCCGAAAAAGAGGAATGAATAGTCCAACCGCAAAAATCTGTTCCATTTAGAAGCTAGACCTAGCCGTGGTGCGCACAGCGCCATGTTGTAATGTGTTGTTTACTCCGGTAGAGGAACACTCCTCCGCGGACACACCCCCGCTCTCCCCCGCACCTCTCTCTAGTCCTCCAGGCACCGCCCCACAGAAAGCATTTTTTGAATGTAGCTCCTGGGCGGAGAAAACTTTTTTCTGGCCGTTTAGTGGCTCTTTAAAGCCAATAAGAGTATTCCAAAAAGAGACCTCACTACAGTCTCATGTCTTTCTCCTAGACAGTTTTGAGCTTTGTTTAAGATAAGTTTGAGCCTATGGTCTGTTGCTCCTGTTTCTCATGTTTTGCTCCAGAGAAATAGACCGATGAACAGCTCAGATTGGACTCCAATGTAGATCTGAACGAGATCTCACAATGATCTTAACAAATCTCACATTTGGTCACATGATTGTAGAGCTCATTTTCTGCTAAAACTCATCTCAGGATCCCCTCTTCTTCTCATTTGCTGCTGAAATGCTGCTCAACTTGATCTCCACTTAACTTTAAGCTTATTGGTCAGTTTGGGTCTGGCGCCTTATTTTCAAACTGATCTTGCCTGTGATTGTCTCCAAGTCCTCTCTTTGAAATGCTCAGCTCTGATTTGTTACTTTTTCAAACTCAACAAGGAAGAACTGTCATGCCGGGCTCACACTGCCTCCAGTCCAGATCCAGATCCAGATCCGGATCCGTCTGGGTCCAGTTGTCACTCACACTGCCTCCAGAACATGCATACGTATGTACGGACTCTGCTGGCCTCGCGAGACCTCGAGTTCACAAGGATTCACGCTCAACTTGGGAGTTTCAGGGAGTTTACGTGATCTCTGGCACATGGATATGTAAACAAGGAACACATGCGCAGAGTTTTGGGATTATTTCACGTCACTTCATTTTCTGTTGGATTTTCACCCACAATGGATAAGTACGGGACGTTTATTTACATCCTGTGTGTTCAATAGTTGTGTTTATGTCGAGCATTTGACGTATTTGTTGTAGTAGCAAAAACGTAATGTTTTTACTTTGAAAACCACCGGATTCTCTCACCCGCGAGCGTTTGGTTTCCTGTTTGTCGTGTCTTGTTTTCACAACTTCACCAAAAAAGCTCCGGAGCGCTCCGGCAGTCCGGAAAAATTCTGTTAAAACGGAAAAGATCCGGACGACCGGAGCAGAGCCGTGCGGCTCGCCGGACCGGACGGATCGCGGTGTGAGAGACGAACATTACTTTTCAAGAAAGCCTCCGTACGCCGGACCGGAGTACGGATCGGATCCAGTGTGAGCCCGGCGTTAGTAGCTTCTAAATCAACTTTTCTCCTCATGGAAATTACATCTGTCCCAGCTACATCAGGTAAGTAAGTAAGTAAGTAAGTAATCTTTATTTGTACAGCACATTTCACAGACACAGAGTCACAAAGCGCTTCTCAGTAAGATGAACCCCTCCTCACTCAGTGACAGTAAACTGCCCTGGGGCAGCTCAGCAGAGGAGATTCACCTGAACACCTGGCTCAACTGGCCTCAACCTCCAACTGTCACCAAGTGTTCCCTAACATGCATGTTGTTGGTTGGTGGGGAAACCGGAGAGCCCAGAGGAAACCACCCAGACACAGGAGGAACACAGAAAGGGCCTGAGCGGGAATCGAACCCACAACCTTCTTGCTGTGAGGCCAGAGTGCTATCCACTCTGCCACCGCGCCGCGTAAGTTCATTTTCATGCTGGAAGTATTGCATTAAAGGTTTTTTCTAATGACATTGTGTTTTTTTTTTGCAAGTTACTGTGATCTAATCATGTTAGGCTGTCATGATATCAACATGCTAACTAGCACTCGCTAACTGATGCTGCATTGAGTTTTAAGATACATTCAGTGAATACACATACATAGTTTGACAGCTCATAATCTCTCGAGCACAGTTACACTCAAAATCCTTTGCTCACAATTTGTCCTGATGCACAGTTACCGCTAATAGCGTTGTTCATTTTAATAACCTGCACTTGCTTAATTGTGTTTCATTAGGTAAACAGTACAGTTGAATTTGCTTTGTTAATTAAACTGACCTGTTGTATTCATATATTTATTTTGTATTATTAAATTGTGTTTTTACATCACTAAGTTTACTAGAGGAGCCTATGGAGGATTCAGAGTGCCACAATTCAATATATAAATACACCATTAAATAATTAATTAAAAATGCCATTAAATAAATATATTTTGAAATAAATAAACAAATAAATAATTAAATGTACAATAAAATGAATAAAGAATAATAATTATTTACATAATTAATTAAATAATGAATTGTACAAATAAATAATTAAATAAATAAATAAGCACTGAAATAATTAATTAAATAATTAAATGTGGCAATAATTAAATACATAAATTATTACATAATTAAATGTGTCAATATATGTTCAAATACATCTTTAAATAAATAAATGTTTCAATAATCTTAAAAAAACTTTAAAACTATTTATTTATTTATTTCCCTATTTATTTCCGTATTTCCTTTTACATTTCATGATGGTGCCGCGATCTTGAAATAAATCTGTCAGTCTCACTCATCAAGCTCGGTGGGCGGGACTTCTCCGCTTTGGATCAGTCCATTTCTGTGCGGGGGTTTCTCCCTGGTCCATTGCTCTCGCTGATATGAGTGCCCTGTCTCCACCTGCAGTTCTGATCGTGCTCTGGGTGGTGCCTTTCGTAGCGTTTGCCGGGGACATATCACAGTTTTCCGGAGGATGTGGAGCCATCCTCCCATGGACAGATACGTGACCTGGGCCTGGGGAACGTGCTGCGGCAGGTGGGTTCTGGACCTGTGACACTCGCTCACCGTCTGCAACGAGGCAACAGCCTCTCACCGGTTCAGTCTGAGGCTCGGAGGGACAATGAGCCGCTGAGAGCCTTTATGGTTGTGTGGACAGGGGAACATGGGAACAACCCTCACTCACCGTAGTACGAGGTGGGAGTTCTGTGTTTGATATTTGGGTCCACAACTACAGCTGGAGCTTAGCCTGACTGTAGCCGGGACATCGTTAGCTTTGTGTGGGGAGCTTAGCTGTGAAGTGTACCCACGTAGCAAACTTTATGTGGCTTCTTGACGACCCACATACAATGTTCATCTCCCGGTTCATCTGGGCAAAGTTGCCATGTGTACAGTTCGAAAGCAACATCTGACAATCGAGTCGTCATTTTGCCAGCAGTGCCAGATGAAAGCCAGAATCAGCTGACACACGACTGCTACGTGGGTAAGTACGTGCTTAGGGACCGTCAATAAGTTTCTCGTGCTTTATGAAAAAAGTACTGTAATACATTCTCAAGATGTCACATTTTTCTTGAAGCACGAGTATTTTATTGACGGTCCCTAAACGCATATCAACAGTAGCGACACTTCACAGCTAAGCTCCCCACACAAAGCTAACGATGTCCCGGCTACAGTCAGGCTAAGCTCCCCACATAAAGCTAACGATGTCCCGGCTACAGTCAGGCTAAGCTCCCCACATAAAGCTAACGATGTCCCGGCTACAGTCAGGCTAAGCTCCCACATAAAGCTAACGATGTCCCGGCTACAGTCAGGCTAAGCTCCCCACATAAAGCTAACGATGTCCCGGCTGCCTGATTTTTTTTTCCAACCCAGTTATGCCAGACACCATCACTTTGCATTGGTGGCTATGCTAGCAAAAGTTTATAGTTTAAGATATTTACCTAAGGGATTTGGTTAAGGTTAGGGTTAGGATTAGGGTTAGGTTAAGTTAATTTGGCTAAGTTTAGGGATTTGGGAAAGGTATGCTAACCAGGAAGCGGCATAACTGTGTTGGGAAAAATAAAGACGCGTCCCGGCTACAGTCAGGCTAAGCTCCAGCTATAGTTGTGGCCAAATATCGAACACAGAACTCCCACCTCGTACCACGGTGAGTGAGGGTTGTTCCCATGTTCCCCTGTCCACACAACCATGACAGTTGGGGTAAAACATTGCGCGAACAAACGCTGCAGCATAGGAAAATCACGATGAAAAAGTGTTGCGTATACGGCTGCACTGCCAACAGCGTGTCCAATTCTTACCGCAAGTTTTAGATACATTCATAAAGAAGGCAGCAGGCAGGAAAAATGTCTGAAGGCAATCCATAGAGTGGATATAAATGAAGACGGAGGTGCGGACATGAACAGATTGTGGCCACCGAATTCTGGACATGTTTACGTTTGCTCCTCACATTTTGTCTCGGGTAAGATCTAAAATTATTTTTTTAGAAAATCGAAGACCCTTAATTAGCTGTATTTAAACATGTTCAGACTCCTGTGAGCTGAAGTAAATGCGTTACAAGTGTTGTTTTGGTCCTGAAGTGTTGTTTTCAATAAAATATAAAAGCAATTATTATATGCAGGTGAGTTAAACAGATTAGAACTAGTAATATAATATCAACATTTTTTATAAGGAATGAGTGATACTTAGTTACTGAAAAGTGGAATATATTATAGTGACTAGTTACTAGTGAGTTAGTAATGAGTTACTCTCAACACCGATGATAAACATCCTTGCATGTTGTTGGTGACCATTAATATCCACCTGTTCGTCGGCTCCTTGTAGTGGCATTTAAGTATGTCAGCAGTGTTTAGCTTCTGGTGGTGATTCCTCTTCGCTCTGATACATAATAACTCGGTGGCACCACACGACAAAGTAAAATGCATGATTTTCTAGCTACTTTCCCATGTTCTGAATAGTCTGTTTTACCCAAACTGTCATGGCGGCTGTTGCCCATTGGCGGATGTGACGACACGCCGACTTCGAGAATAGAGACTCCCGGTTCAGCGGCTCATTCTCCCTCCGAGCCTCAGACTGAACCGGTGACAGGCTGTTGCCTCGTCACAGACGGTGAGCGAGTGTCACAGGCCCAGATCCCACCTGCCGCAGCACGTTCCCCAGGCCCAGGTCACGTATCTGTCCACGGGAGGATGGCTCCACATCCCCCGGAAACCGGTGAAATGTCCCCGGCAAACGCTACGAAAGGCACCACCCAGAGCACGATCAGAACTGCAGGTGGAGACAGGGCACTCATATCAGCGAGAGCAATGGACCAGGGAGAAACCCCCGCACAGAAATGGACTGATCCAAAGCGGATAAGTCCCGCCCACTGAGGGTGATGAGTGAGACTGACAGATTTATTTCAAGATCGCGGCACCATCATGAAATGTAAAAGGAAATACGGAAATAAATAGGGAAATAAATAAATAAATAGTTTTAAAGTTTTTTTTTTTAGATTTATTGAAACATTTATTTATTTAAAGATGTATTTGAACATATATTGACACATTTAATTATGTAATAATTTATGTATTTAATTATTGCCACATTTAATTATTTAATTAATTATTTCAGTATTTATTTATTTATTTAATTATTTATTTGTACAATTCATTATTTAATTAATTATGTAAATAATTATTCATTTTATTGTACATTTAATTATGTATTTGTTTATTTATTTCAAAATATATTTATTTAATGGCATTTTTAATTAATTATTTAATGGTGTATTTATATATTGAATTGTGGCACTCTGAATCCTCCATAGGAGCCACCTGTTTAGCTGTTCTATTATATTGACAAAACATTTATATTCCCAAAGAGAACGTTTTATAGTTTAATTTTCTGTTTCACAGAATCATACAGTTGACTTTGCATCAGTTTTGTTTAAATAATTTCCTCTTGTCATTTTCAGGTCAGTTTATTCTAAGGGCCTGCTCCATCAGCAGCAGTCGCCTGAGAACTGAAGATAATAGTATGACCTTTTGCTATATTTCTTTATTATGGAGTATTAATTCAAGATAAACACTACAAAAACAGTTTACTTATTCTGTGTGTTTTTCTGTTGTGTGTTACAGATAGAAAACAACTCTGCAGTGTGTGAGGAGAATCTTTCTTTCTTACAATGTGAGGACTACAAACCCATTCATAAAAGCTGGATATTTACCTCAAATGTGGACTAAGCACCAGTTTGAAAATCTGCTGAGAAAGAGAAGAGGAAGCTGTTGCCATATTGACTCTTAACGTCACTAATGTGACTTTGCTGATCCACATACAGGCAAGACATTACTGTAACATGTGTTTTTGTTAACTTTAAGATGCCTTAAATATCTATTTTGAGCTTTCTGATATGTATATGTTTGAGCACAACTGTTAAATAAAGAGCATTTTCTAAATGAAATGTATTTCTCTTTTGTGTCTCATAGAGTGCCTGTAAGTATACTCCATGGTAGACATAAATGTATTTCTCTTTTGTGTCTCATAGAGTGCTTGTAAGTAGCTCCATGGTAGACATAAATGAGCAACTCCACAATGTCTCACTAATGTCTCAACTAGGACTCCATTTGTTGTCTCACTTATTGCTCCCAGAGAATTTTAGGAGAAACACATGAGAAAGAAGTCAGACAAACAAACCTAAAACTACATTGAGACTACCCATAGGAAAAATGTGTTGCTCATCTGTTGTTCAATCTCATCTCATGAGATCAATTTGAGCTTCTCATATTTGGATCATTCTGTGATCATATGTTTCTGAGTTACTTCTCCTAAGGGTCCCTTAGGAGCAAGAGATATGCTAAAAGAGACAAGACATCACTGAGACATTAAGAGGTTGAGTTGAGAAAGTCATTTGAGCAATACTTGAGAAGTGGGATACACAGAGGAGATCTTAATTGTATACCTCTGATCTCAATTAGGTCCTGGTTATTTTGAAGGGAATCAAAGAGAATAACATGAGATGAATATGAGACTTTTATGAGACAAATTTGAGAAGCATGAGCCTTAAAAGAGATCTTATAATTGTATCCAATGTCTCTTCCATGTCTTGGTCATTTCCCTTTAGAATTATGATTATGAGCCATATTTGAGAAACATGAGAACACATTGAGAAAGTAATTAAGAATCATTATCCTTGGTAATTACAACTGTAAAAACAATACAGAAAATTGAAAGATTTAAAACTTTTATTGGGGTAACATATAATGGTGTGTCAGTGTACAATTAGTATTTGATAAGCAGCAAACGTTCCCCTCATGAACCACAGTTTGAGAAACACTGCTATAAAGAGATCTGGCTTACATACAGAAAATGAACACTTCCAGATTTTAAACTATGACCAGCAGTGCAGAGGAACAATCACACTTTTAAATACTTTACCAAATGTATTTAAAAGAATATATCATCTCAAACACATTCTCAAACAGACCAAAACGTTTATAGTGTCTATGAACAAATGTAGTGACACAGGTAAATTTGACTGTAGTAAAATGTAGTAAACATGAAGTGTCATCAACAGTGTGAAATGCAGAAGTAAACCATACTTACAAACTGTTTTCAGAACTTGTACCTTATTGTCCATCCAAACCCATCAAAACACTTTGATCAACTAAAGGTGTGGCAGAGTTCCTTTGTGTAGCTCAGAGTCAAACAGGAAGAGTCCAAACAAAAAGCACATGTCCCAGGTCCAGGAGAACAGTCCAACAGTCACTGATGATGCCATGAAGATGCTGTTGTCCTCTGGCCTTTCCTTCTCATGGCTGATTGTCGACTTCCATTTCAATCTGCTCCAGGTCTCCTGCTTCCATCACATTCTCCTCCTGCAAGTAAAGCAAAGGAGAAGTTACTAAAGATCAATATCAAGACAACTTGGTCCATCCTTGGTCCAATTCTCTTCAGTCTATATATCAATAATCTCCCGGAGGTCTGCCCAGAAGTTTGTTTGCAGATGTATGCTGACGACACAGTTGTTCATGCGTCTGGTAAAAACTGTACTACAGTCAGTGAAAACTTGACACAAAGTTTGAAAAAGATCTCTGCCTGCTTAGAAGAGTCCTGCTTAACTCTTAACACTAAGAAAACCAAGTGCATTTGTTTCTCCATCAAAAAAGCACCAGATGCCCTCCTGAAAGTTCAAGTAAACGGTCAATTTATTGATCAGGTGCAGGAGGAGAAATATTTAGGATTAATTTTAGACTCACAGTTGAACTTCAAAAGCCACGTAAAAAAAGTTTGTAAAACTGTCAGATCCAACATTAATTGTTTTAAAATAATAAGAAAATGTCTGACTCTGGAGTGTGCTCAAGTGTTTCTAAATTCTATGATTCTGTCTCATTTGTCCTATGGGCCACAGTCTGGTCTCAGACCAGTCAGTCCACGCTTAGGCCAGAGGAAAGTCTCTACAATCGAGCCATAAAGGTGTTCGATCAAAAACCAGTCAGGTTCCATCATTGTAAAATTTTATCAAAGCACAACTTTTTATCATTTTCAAATTTTATTAATTTTAGCTTTCTTAAACTGTCTTTTAAGTGTGTTAATGGTTTAGCGCCAAAGCCTTTGAGTAGTTTTATAACCAGATTACAAAGCCGTGGCAGGTCGACACGAGCAGCCTCTTCTGGAGACTGTAAAGTGCCTTTTCGCAAAACATCTTTTGCCCAAACAGCCTTTTCTGTGAGAGGTGCAGGTTTATGGAACATGCTCCCTGTTCATTTAAAATCTGCAACAACGCTTGGTCTTTTTAAAAAACAAACTAGATTTGGATGTGTCAGCAACAGCAGTGCACTCATGATTAATGTATGTTCTCTCTGTGTTTTCATGTATTTCTCTTTTCTGTATTTTTTCTCTGTTAAAAGCCCTTCTAGGGACAAGTGCTGCGAATTAGCTTTGGCTATAAGCACTATGATGCAAGCATCGGACTGCTGTGCTACAGTTAGTCAATGTTTTTTGTATCTGTCCCTATTCAAATAAACCAATAAATAAAAAAAATAGTAAAAAAATTAGAGGTGGGAGTGCATCAGTGGGTCCATACAGTACAAATCAGGTGCATCTCAAGGACAAGAAGCGGCTAAAAGACTCGAGAGGGTCTGGAAGCAGGAATCAATAGTGAAAAAAAGTCCGAGGCACACTGATTATCAAAAAATGTAAAAGTCCTTTATTAAAGTGCGGGACGCCTACGCGTTTCGACCAATGTATAGGTCTTCTTCAGGGCTAAATTATGTGATCTGATACAGGTGTACTTATAGACAGAGGTCACGTGAGGCAAAACATGTGATCCTGTCACGTGATGCACAAATTTAGACACAATGAAATGACATTTACATAGATAAACATGCGTAGTAGATAAGAAGTGACAGCATACATGTCAAGACATCAACAATAAATATATATGATGGCCTGCACATGAGTTACACCACAACACATCAAATCTATAAAACAGCAGCACAAACCATAATCACCGGTGATTATTATACACATTAAAAGAATTGCACAGATAAAATGTGTGGCTATATGAAAACTGACAAATCCAAGTCCTCATTTAACCCTGGAAACTGTGTGGCTTTTAAAAGGTCTATCCAGAAGACTTCTCTTTGGGCCAACCTTTTAACTCTGTCACCGCCCCTTACGTTTTTTGAAATGACCTCAATGACCATTGCCCGGAGCTGATCTGTATTTGTATGGCCAGCCTTGTTGAAATGTACTGCCATTGGATAGTTGGGGTTCAAGGTTCTGATTGCATATTTATGTTCAGACAGGCGGTCTTTTAATCTCCTTTTTGTCATTCCCACATAGAAGCAACCACATGGACATGACAGTTTATAGATGACATGAGTAGTATTGCAATTAGCAAAATGGTTGCAATTGTAGATCCTTGATCCGGATTGATTCTGAAACGAATTTGTTTTTTCAATGTTGATGCAGTGCTTGCATGAGCCACATGGAAACGTTCCCGTTGGTTTTGGAAAAAAAGGTTTTGGTTTTGGGCTGGGAAGGTAATTTCTCACAAGTTGGTCCTTAAGAGTGGGGGCCCTACGAATCGCAAAGACAGGTTTATTAGAGAACACAGGTACCAGGGCAGAATCACTGCGGAGAATGTCCCAGTTTTTGTTAATTATTTGCTTGATGCCAAAAGTTAAGTTTGTATACTTCAAAGAGCAGAAAATTTTGTTCATCTGCTTGGTTCTGTTCTTCTTCCTGAGAAGATGTTCTCTTTTTATTGATTTGGCTCTAGAATAGGCATGGTTAAGTGTCTGTTTCCATATCCTCTTTGTTGAAACCTTGTGTACATGTCCTTTGCCTGTGTATTGAAATCATCCTCTTTGCTGCAGATTCGTCTCAGCCTTTGAAACTGTCCAAAGGGGATATTGGAAATGAGAGAATAGGGGTGAAACTATCTGCCCTTAATAAAGTGTTTCTGTCTGTTTTTTTGCGGAAAATCGAAGTTTGCAGTCCACCTTGCATGTCAAACATTATATTTAAGTCCAAAAAGTTTATTGATTGGTTGCTGTACTCAAGACTTAGTTTGATGTTAGAGTTAGTGGTATTAAGGTAGCGGTGGAAGTCCACTAGTTGATCTTCTGAGCCTGAAAATATGAAGAGAAGGTCATCAATATACCTGCCATAAAATTGGATAAACTTTATAAATGGATTAACATGACTCCAAATGTACCTCTCTTCCCACAAGCCCAAGTAGAGTCCGGCATAATTTGGTGCATAGGCCGCACCCATTGCTGTTCCAGTTTTCTGTCTGTATAACTTGTCCTGAAATAAAAAGACATTATTGTTGAGCGACCAACGTGCTAAATCCACAATAAAATCGGTGGGAGGGTTATTAGGATCATCTCTCAATTGTAAGTAATGTTCCAGGGCGAGCAGGCCATCAGTATGATCAATATTAGTGTATAATGCTTCGACATCCATGGTAGCCAGGAAAGAATTCTCTGTCAGACTAACTTGTTGCATTTTTTAAGCACATCAGTGGTATCCTGCAAATATGCCCTTAAAGAGCAGGTGAGTGGCTTAATATGAAAATCTATATACTTAGAGCAGGGTTCAGTGATGGTGTCGATCCCATTAATGATTGGTCTGCCAGGAGGAGTCTGTAAATTTTTATGAATTTTAGGAAGCAGATAAAAGGAGGCGAGTTTAGGGTTAATAGGAAGGAGGAACTTATATTCAT
This sequence comes from Mugilogobius chulae, assembly GCA_038363315.1. Taxonomy (NCBI): domain Eukaryota; kingdom Metazoa; phylum Chordata; class Actinopteri; order Gobiiformes; family Gobiidae; genus Mugilogobius; species Mugilogobius chulae. The sequence continues at coordinate 66,119 of JBBPFD010000169.1, forward strand.
CTGCATTAATCCATTTTTGTTCAATGGCATTGTCCAATATAGACTTTAATTCTTGTCTTATTTGGTTCTCAGGATTAGTAGAGACTGGTGTATAGTAGTAAGTGTCATTAAGTTGCCTTTCCGCCTCCTTAATATATTGTTCCTTACCCCATATCACTGGTAGCGCCGCCTTTGTCCGCCTGCCTGATGATTATGTCCTTGTTCTGTTTTAGCCAGTTGAGGGCCTCCTTCTCTCCTGGGGTGATGTTGGAATAAGTTTTTCTGTTGGAGTTAAAGAGTTTCTCTGTGTCATAATTCACTTTTTTTATAAAGGCATTTAAACACGCATTATTGTTTTGAGGAAAAAAGGTGGATTTAGGTTTGAAAGAAGTGTAGGTTACCTGTGTCGTTTGTGTAGACACACAAGGGGGCGCTGGTGACGCCGAAGAGCGGGTCTGGTACCATGCCTTCAGGTGTAAGCTACGGTAAAAGCGGTAAAGATCAATTTTTGTATCCAGGGGGTTAGCATAGTGTGTGGGCGCAAAGGACAAGCCTTTTGACAGTACTTGGATACAATCTTGAGAGAGGGGGGTTGCTGAAATATTTATTACCGTGTTCTGTAGTGATGTTGTCTCGACCGGAGGTGGTAGTCCGAGGACGTGCTCCTCCTCGAGCGCCCCCTCCTCGTCTTCCTCTTTGTCCGGTAGGTCCGGTGGGGTTGGTGCTGTTGTCTAAAAAAGAGCCAGAGCTCTGTGTGGAGGATTCCTCGTCGCTAGACGTCGCGCTGCTCGGCAGATTGAGACTGAGCGTGCACGTTTGTTGAGTGGCGTCGGGATTTCTGCCAGGTAATACCGGGCCATCCTTGTAGTCAGATTGATCTCTCCTAAATTTGTTAAGTTGGTGCGCATCAGTGTGGAGGAGAGTTCCTCAATGTGTTCTCGAAGTTTTTTCTCCAGGAATCAGCGTCCTCCCTGCAGGCTTGTGCTAATGCTACTGTGCGTCCGCTTCCTCGATTGATTACGTAGTTCCGTTCTTTGAGCTTTGCCTCGTCAATAAGTAATAAATCAGATCAAGCGAGCACTTGTTTAATATCGCTTCCCATTTGTTTTTAAACTCAGGGTTGTCGTTGCCAAACGAGGGAAATTTGTTTATACGCAGGCCCCTGGGGATCATATTTTCTCTCCAATAGTCCGACAGTGTGATTGTATGCAACTCAAGTTTTTTATCTTTTTCAAGTAGTTTTTTCAGGTCATTCATTGTGGTTGGATTGGGTGTAGTAACCTGTTGACTGCCCATAGTGAATAAAGAGTCTTTCACAATTATATTCTTTCCATCTTCTTCAGTGAAACAAAGCGTGTGTGACGCCGTTTGAGACATAATAAAAAAGGGCCCAAATACGTCTCAGTGTGAAAAATAGACGGAGCAACTCACCAAAAAAAGAGATCACGCAGGATCATCTAACAATGGTAAAAAAATTAGAGGTGGGAGTGCATCAGTGGGTCCATACAGTACAAAATCAGGTGCATCTCAAGGACAAGAAGCGGCTAAAAGACTCGAGAGGGTCTGGAGCAGGAATCAATAGTGAAAAAAAGTCGAGGCACACTGATTATCAAAAAATGTAAAGTCCTTTATTTAAAGTGCGGGACGCCTACGCGTTTCGACAATGTATAGGTCTTCTTCAGGGCTAAATTATGTGATCTGATACAGGTGTACTTATAGACAGAGGTCACGTGAGGCAAAACATGTGATCCTGTCACGTGATGCACAAATTTAGACACAATGAAATGACATTTACATAGATAAACATGCGTAGTAAGATAAGAAGTGCTGCTGTTTTATAGATTTGATTGTTGTGGTGTAACTCATGTGGCAGCCTCAATATATTTTATTGTTGATGTCTTGACATGTATGCAGTACTTCTTATCTACTACGCATGTTTATCTATGTAAATGTCATTTCATTGTGTTAAATTTGTGCATCACGTGAAGGATCACATGTTTTTGCCTAACGTGACCCTCTGTCTATAAGTACACCTGTATCAGATCACATAATTTAGCCCTGAAGAAGACCTATACATTGGTCGAAACGCGTAGGCGTCCCGCACTTTAATAAAAGGACTTTTACATTTTTGATAATCAGTGTGCCTCGGACTTTTTTTCACTATTGAAATAAAAAAAATAATTTATTCTTAACCACTTTTCATAGTTTAA
>JBBPFD010000170.1:0-49915 GCA_038363315.1 Mugilogobius chulae
CTTCTCTTTCCTCTCTTTCCTCATTCACCAATGCTCCATTACCTTATCCCCACACACACTCTCTCATCCCCTCCCTCTCTCTCTCTCCCTCCCCTCTCTCCTCCCTCCCTCTTTCCATACTCTCTACTCTCTCTCTCCCTCTCTCCCCTCACCTTCCCTCTGTCGCCTCTCCTCGCTCTCCTCACGTGACTCCCTCCCCTCCCTACGTCTGAGACACCCAGCGCTTTCCACACCCCCTCTCTCTCCCCCCTCCTCCACCTCCCGTCTCTCTGTTCTCCTCCCATCCCCTCTCCTCCCTCCATCCCTCCCTCTCATCCCTCCCTTTCCCCTCCCTCTCCTCTCCTCTCCCTCCCTCTCATTTCTCCCTCCCTCTCTCTCACCCCTCCCTCTCCCCTCCCTCCCTTCCCTCTCACCTTCCATGCGTCGGGACCTACGATTCCTGGACTTGTAGCAGAACTCCAGCAAGCTCTCTCTCTTTCTCTCTCTCTCTCCCTCCCTCTCTCCTCCCTTCCCTCCCTCTCCTCTCTTCTCTCACCTTCATGCCGTCGGGACCGATCCTGACTTGTAGAGCAGAACTCCGCAGAGCCACGAGCATGGCCAGACCCAGACCTCCGATCAGGATGTAGAAGACTCCGGCCACGTTGCTCAGGCTCAGAGCGCTGGTTTGTCCTGAAACGCCAACAAAACCGTCCAGACAAACAAACAAACAAACAAACAAACAAACAAACAAACGAGTGGAAGAAGCAGAAACTCGTCTTACAAACAGAGAGACTGAAGTGTGTGGATGAGGATGTGAACAGAAGTGACTTTAGAGGAAGAATAATCAGACTTTTCCTCTCCACACTCAGACTTTAGAGCTCTCTCTCTCTCTGTCTTCTCACTCCTTCCTTCTCTTGTTCTTTTACCTTTCCTTTCTCTCTCATCCCTTTCTCTTTGTTCCTCTCTCTCCTCTCCTCTCTCCATCTCTTGTCCTCTTGCTCTACCTCTTTCTCTCCCTCATATTATTCACTTTTCAATCCTTCTCATTTTTAGCTCTCGTCCTCCTCTCTTCTGTCTCTCCCCCTCTCTTTTCTCACCTTCTCTCTCTCCCCATCCTGTGTCTCTCCCTCCACTTCTTTACCTCTTCTCTCTCTCCTTTCCTTTCTTCTTTCTCTTTCTCTCTCTTTCTCATTCCTCCTTCTTTCTTTTTTTCTCTCTCCTCTCTTTCTTTCTCCCTCTCTTTCTCTCTTCTATCTCTCTCACCTCTTTTTCTCTCTCCTTTTATTTCCTCCATCTCTTTCTTCTTTCTCTCTCTTCCTCTCTCCTCTTTCTTTCTTTCTTTCTTTCTTCTGTTTTCTCTCTATTTTCTCTCTCTTCTTTCTCTCTCTCTCTTTCTCTCTTGCTCCTCTGTCTGGTTTCTCTCTTTCTTTCCTCGCTCTCTCTTCTCTTTTCACTATCTCTCTCCCTCTTTCTCTCTCTCCCTTTTATTTCCTCCATCTCTCCTTCCTGTCTCTCACTTTCTCTCTCTCTTTCGTAGCTCTCCATCCTTCCCTCGTTCTCTCTCTTTTTTAATATTGTCTTCTTGCTTTCCTTTTTCATCCTTCTCTTGCCCAGCTTGATTTCTTTCTCTCTCTCTTCCTCTTCCAACCTCTCTTTTCTGTCTCTCCCTCTCTTTTTCTGTATCCTGTTTTCTCACTTTCTCTTTTCTACTTTTCCTCTTTCCGACTCATCATTTTCCTTCTCTCTTTTTATCTCTCTCTCCCTCTTTCTCTCTCTCTCTCGCTTTCTCTTCCCTTTCCCACTTTCTTACTTTTCTTTGCTCACTCTCTCTCTCTTCCCTGCCCTTTCTCTCTCTATTTCCTCTCTCCATCCTTCTCTTATATTCCCCTTCTCTCCCCATTTCCTTCTCTTTTTCTCTCTCTCCTTTTCTTTCCTTTTCTCTATGTTCTCACTTTCTCTCCTCCTCTTCTCCACCTTAATCCTCTCTTCTTTTGGACTGATTTTGTCCTTCTCTCTCTCCTCTCTCTCTCTCTCTCTCTTTCACAGAACAATAATCTGACATAATTCACTTTGTGCTGATGCAGAGACACTTTTATCTCCCCCCCCACTTGTCCTCTCTCTCTTTTCTCTTCTCTCTCTCCTCTCCCTCTCTCACATCTCCTCTCCCCCACCTCTTGCTCTCTGTCTCTCTCTCTCCCTCTCTTCTTCCCCCTGGCGTTCCCTTCCCACCTCCTTCTCCTTTCTCCTCTCCTCCTTCTCTTCTCTTTCTTTCCCTCTCTCTCTCTCTTTTCTCTCTCTCTCTTCTCTTCTCCCCTTTTGTCTCTGCCTCTCTCACTCTCTATTTCCCTCTCTCCCACCCCCACCTGTTTCTGTCTCTCTTAACCCCCCATCTCTCCCCTTCTCTTCTCTCATTCTCTTTTCTATTTCTCTCTCCCCCTCTCTCCTCTCTCTCCTCTTCTCACTTCTGTTTTCTCTCCTCTCTCTCTCTCTCTCCCCTCTCTCCTTCTCATGTCTCTCTGTCTTACTCTTTCTCTTCTCTCTGCTCTCTCTTTTCCCTCTCACTCTCTCTTCTTCTCCCTCCTCTTCCTCTCACCCCTCTCTTTCTTCTCCTCTCTTCTCTCTCTCCTCTTCCTCTCCTCTCTCTCTCTTCTTCTCTCTCCCCTCCTCCTCTCTCTTCTCTCTCTCCTCCCCTCTCGCTCTCCCTCTTTCTCTCTCTCTCTCTCCTCACCCCCCCTCTTCCCTCCTTCCTCCCTCTTCTCTTCTTTCCCTCTCTTCTCTTCTCTCCCTCTCCCTCTCCTCCTTACTCACGTCCTCTCTGCTACTCTCTCTTCTCTTCTCCTCCCTCTCTTCCTCCCCTCTCTCTCTCTCTCTTCTCTCTCAGAACAATGGTTGTGTGAGGATTGACTTTTGTGCTGATGCAGAAACACTTTTATTCTATCTTTCCTCCTCCTCTCTTTCTCCCTCTTTCTTTTCTCTTTTTCTCCTCTCTCTCTCCCTCTCCTCTCCTCTCTCTCTCTCTCTCTCTCTCCTCTCTCTCTCTTTCTAGAACAATGGTGTGTGAGGAGGATGGACTTTGTGCTGATGCAGAGACACTTTTATCTGGTTCGTTCTTTTCCTTTTGCATAAATCTGGGACAGACTTTGGCCGACGAGTTTTTTTGGGAGAAAATGTGTTTAAATCGCAGAAAATGGCGTGAAATCAGTTTGGAGACAGAAAGAGAGAGAGAGAGGGGGAGAGAGGAGAGAGAGAGAAGAGAGAGAGAGAGAGAAAAGAAAAAGTGGAGAGAATGGAGAGAGAGAAAGAGAGAGAGAGAAAAAAAGAGAGAGGGGAGAGAGAGAGACAGAGGGAGAAAGGGGGATGAGATAGGAGAAGAGAGAAGAGAGGAGAAGGGAAACAGAAAAAGAGAGAGGAAGAGGATGAACAGAATAAGAAAAGAGAAACAAAGAGAGAAGAGAGCAGTGAGGATGGAGAAGAGAGGGGGTGAGTGAGAAAGAGAGTGAAGAGAAAGAAGTGGTAGAGACGGGGAGAGATGGGCAAGAAATAAAAAGGAGAGAGACAAGAGAGAGGGAAGAAAGAGGTAGAGGGGGGAGAGAAGGGGACAGGAAAGAGAGAAAGGAAAGAGGGAGAGAGAATAAAGAGAAGGAGAGAGAAGAGAAGAAAGAGGCAGCAAGAATGGAGGGAGAAGAAAGAGGGGACAAAGAGTAAAAGAGAAAGGAGAGAGAGAGAGAGAGAGAGGGACAAAAAGTAGAGTGAGGGGCTTAGAGGGAGACATAGGAGGAGAGAAGAAAGGAGGAAGAAGGGGAAAGAATAGAGGAAAGAGACAAAGGGAGGGAAGAGTTTGATGGAGGGAGAGATAGAAATAAGAGGCAGAGGGAGAAAGGTTAGAGTGAGAAAATAGAAGAGAGAGAGAGAGACGAGAGAAAAGAAAGAGGGTGAGGGGAGAAGAGAGGGAGGAGAGAAAAAATGGAAAAAGAATGAAGAGGAAAGGGAAAGAGAGAGGAGAGAGGGGAAGAGCAAGGGGGAGAAAAAAGAAAGAGAGAGAGAAAAAGAGAGGGAGAAGAAGAGAAGCTAGAAGAGAGCAGAAAAAGACAGGAGAAGAGAGTGAGTGAAAGAGAGTATGAGTTTTAAATGAGATTTCGGACAAAAGGAAAATGAAACTGTTTGTGTCTCTTATGTGACATGTGCAATGTTTTACTCTAATGTTTGTTACAGAGCTGATTACAGACTCTGCCAAACCGTACTGATACCGATACCGATACCGAGGCCTGTCATGAAGTTCTCAAAACCAGTCCAACCAGTTCATGTCTCTTTACAAACATGAGAAAATGTATGAATAAAAGTTAAGATATTAAGTATGAAAAATAGAATTAGTCACAGAGGCACCCAGTATCGGTATCGAGCAGGTATCGGTATCGAGCAGGTATCGATCGGTAGTAGCGTCTCCAGACCTGATGATGTCGTGTGTGTGAGAAGTTTGTGAGTGTCTGCGAGCAATCAGAACCTGAGTGTGTTTGATGGTGGGAGGAGGTAAGTGCAGGTGGGAGGGGCTTAGAGTGGGTTTGATTAAGGTGGGAGGAGCTAAGTCGGCATTTAATGAATGTGGGAGGAGCTAAGACGGCATTTAATGAAAGTGGGTTTAGTGCAGGTAGGAGGAGCTTAAAGTGGGTTTGATGAAGGTGGGAGGGCTTGGGTTTATGAAGGTGGGAGGAGCTAAGAGTGGTTTGATTGAAAGTGGGCGGAGTTTAGAGTGTGTTTGAAAAGTGGGAGGAGCTAAGCTGGCGTTTAAAGCATGTGGGAGGAGCTAAGAAGTGTGTTTAGTGCAGGTAGGAGGAGCTTAAAGTGGGTTTGATGAAGGTGGGAGGAGCTTAGAGTGTTTTGAATGAAGGTGGGAAGGAGCTAAGAGTGTGTTGGTGATGAAGGTGGGAGAGCTGACTGGTGTTGATTAAGGCAGGAAGGGGAGAGCTTAGAGTGGTGTTTGATGAAGGTAAGGAGGGCTTAGAGTGTGTATGATAAGGTGGGAAGGAGCTAAGAGTGGGTTTGATGAAATGGAGGAGCTTAAGTGGGTTTAGTGCAGGTAGGAGGAGCTTAGAGTGGTTTGAATGAAGATGGAGGAGCTAAGAGTGTGTTTGATGAAGGTGGGAGAGATGAAAAGTGCACTTGGTGGCAGGTAGGTGGAGCTAAGTGTGTGCTTAATGCAAGAGGGAGGAGTTAAGTGTAAGGTAGGAAGAGCTTGGAGCGAGTTTAGTGCATGGGGAGGGCAAGAGTGAGGCTGATGAAGGTGGGAGGAGTTTGGAGTGTGCTTAATGCCTGATTTTTTTTTCTCAACCCAGTTATGCCACACTCCCATCACTTTGCATTGGTGGCTATGCTAGCAAAGTTTATAATTTAAAATATTTACTTCCAGAAATTTGGTTAAGGTTAGGTTTAGGAATTCAGGTTAGCTTAGTTGAAGTTATTTTGTAAAGTTTAGGGATTTGGGAGAATTAAGCTAACCGGGTCACGGCATAACTGTGTTGGAGAAAATAAAGACGCGTGCTTAATGCATGTGGGAGGGGCTTAATGCGTATTTAATGCATGTGGGGGAGGGGCTTAATTGTATATGGGAGGGCTTAATCGTGCTTAATGCATGTGGGACGGGCTAAGCGTGTAGCTGATGAAGGTAGGTGGAGTTTAGTGGAGATGGGAGGGAGCTGGGAGTATGCTTAATGCATGTGGGAGGGGCTAAAGTGCAGGTAGGAGGAGCTAAGAGTGTGGCTGATGAAGGTGGGAGGGGTTTAGTACAGATGGGAGGAGCTGGGAGTGTGCTTAATGCATGTGGGAGGAGTTTAGTGCGTGTTCAGTGCGTGTGGGGGAGTTAAGTGTGTGTTCAGTGCATGTGGAGGAAGTTAAGTGTGTGTTGAGTGCGTGTGGGAGTAGCGTAGTGTGTGTGGGAGGAGCTTTGTGTGTGTGGGAGGAGCTTCAGGCCCGCGGCCCCGCCCTCAGAACTGACCTTTCTGCCGGAGTCCTTGTGTCCGCACTCGCCCTTGTCATACCACCACTTGTTTTTGAGTTTGTCTAAGGTGGCCTGCTCGTTCAGCTGAGCAGGCCAGGTTTACCGGGATTCTTGCAGAGGGAGGGCAAAGGGAATAACATAAATAACATTAAGCAGGAGTTATGTTATCTTATGTTATTGAAGCTTCTACGGCAGCAAACCTGACAGAGCAGTGAAGAGCTGAGCTAGGTTACATCACACCACAGAAAAGTGATATGATTTAATACTCCATCTGTGCAGCGCTGACTCCCTACGGCCAAGATGTGTATTACTACATATCACTGTGGGCAACCGCAGGCGCGGGGCTTTCGCAGGAGCAGTGGGATTGTCCAGAGATCTAGATCTAAACGCAGTCTGGCAGTGTACTTTCACAGTCTGTACTTCTGCATCGATACTTCTGCTGTCACACTTTCACTGAGCCTGCTTTATCACTGTTTTACGTCGCCCTCAGACTGCACTGGGTCCAGTTCTGGTCCTGATCAAGGCTCACATTCAGTCTGGTGCTGCTGGCTTGTCAGTTGATTATTTTTGGTTGAAAGAAAAAGGGCTCGGACGGTTCAGTAAAAGTTCCTTCCAATGCAAGAATCCCAGAGCACTTGTGCATGAAATCACCAGACTGTTCACTGTGGTGTGTAAGAGCCTCTCGAGTACTTTTGATCAAATGCAGAAGACAAATTTCTCCATGGGGACAATAAAAGTGTATTTTATCATTAACTTTAAAGTTGGGGTAACTAACTTTCTTAGTTATAAATTTGTTAAATTTGTGTTTTATACTAAAAAGTCTATGATACTAAGATTATGTAGTTGATTCTAACTGTGTACTAGTCTGAACTAAGTAATCCGTTCCTATTCCATGCGTTCTTCGCGCTGTTATCTCGTCGGGGTAGGCGTTGGGCTCAGGCAGTCTGGAGCAAGAACGTCCCAGACTTCCCTTGTCCCACAGGTGATCCGGTACACTCCTCCTCCAGGCTTCTTTCTTGGAGTGATCCGGCGAGGCGTTCCAGGGCTAGTCCAGAGACATAGTCCCATTCCATGCGTGTCTGGGGTCTTCCCCCTCGGTGCCTCCTCCCAGTGGATCGGTGCCGCGGCAACACCTTTTCACCGGGAGGGAGGGCTTTGTCCAAGGGGGCATGCCGGTAGAGATTGTTTTCCCGGCCACCTCAAGCTGGACCCTCTCTTGATGTGGGGAGAGCAGCGGGCTTCTACTCCAGTTTCCTCCCGTGTGACTGAGCTTTTTCTCACCCTGTCGTTCTCTTAAGCGGGCGCGCCAGCCACCCTGCGGACGGAATATCCCATTGTAGACTCTTGTATCTGTGATCTTGTCTTTGCGTTTCGTTGTACCGCCAAAGCTCATGACCATAGTGAAGGTTGAACGTTTTAGATTGACTTGGTAAAACTCAGAGGCTTTGTTTGCCTTTCGACTGCAGCGTTTTCTCACCACAACGGTATCGGATACAGTGACTGATCCACTGCAGACGCTGCTGGGCAGATACCTCCTGTCAATCTCACCTCCATCCTTCTCATTACTGTGAAGCAAGACTCTTCTCGAGATTACTTGCTTTTTTGATACTCCTCCGACTTGAGGAGAGGACTCTCCACCCAACTGGAGAGGGCAAGGCACTTTTTCCGGTCGAGAACCATGGCACTCCTTTGGATTTAGAGGAGCTGATGCTATCATTCAGCCGCTTCACACTCGGCGGCAAACGTCCCGTGGCATGTTGCAGGTCCTGGTTTTATGGAGCCATCAGAACAATATCACTCATGGCAAACAGGGCAGAGATGAAGATCTCTGTGGTCCCGAACCGAGACCACCTTCGGGCCCGTGACTGCACCTAGAACTCTGTCCATAAAAAACAATGAACAGAACCTGTGACAAGGGCAAGCGCCTGGCGGGTCCAAACTGCAACTGGGACTCACTGAGTAATAAAGTTTTAATCAGGAGTCTCTGATTGGCTGAACTTGGGTGGTTCTCATTTCAATGTCACTTAAGAAGTGTTTTTTTAACGCCATGATTGGCTCTGTGCACGGAACTTCAGTTGGCTTGTTTTTGTTGAAAATAGCTGACTTTTGTACAGACAAGCACTTCCTGTTCAGTTCATTTCTATGAGAGCTTTCACTGCACCAATTCAAAACAATAAATCCTCAGAAGATCAGACAGTGACAGTGAGTTTGTGGTGGATGTTACAGAAAACACGTTAAAAACTTCTCAAATCAGAGGGTAAGGTTTAGACATGATTGTGTCTAAATGCTAACGCTAGGAAATGCTTGTATGTAGAAGTTAGCTATTTTGAAGCATAAACAAGCCAACTGAAGTTCTGTGCACAGAGGCTAACTGCAAATAATACATGTCGATATGAACCGTGGTCTAAGGATTTAGGAGAGGAAGTTGTCAGATTTAAACTTATAAATCCACTGTTTGCAGTTTTAAAATCAGCTACACCATCTTTAACTGAAAACAAACAAACAAACAACAAAAAAAGCACCTGGGTCGTTCTTTAGCTCCAGTGCTCCGTCTACCAAAGGAGTACACTTTCACCAGACCGCTGAAGCCCTCTTTTTGCTTTACAAATAATCAATCAATCAAAGGCGGTGACAGCAACAGCACCAGAGGAACAGCAGACTGAGCGAGTTCTCCACATCAGGACTGAAATGAGACAGGACCAGAGCTGGACTGTGCGTGAGACGATCTAGATGGACACAGGACGGTCCGGCGATGTCTGCAGAGGCGCTCAGGAGTTTTTCCACAGGATTAGGTTTTTCAAGTGTTCTGCTCAGCTCTTTTCTCTTCATAAATAAACCATTTCCACTGCTTCATGTGGACACTCGTCGGTGACAGGAGCAGGACAGTCTGACCCACACTGATGGACTTTTCTCTGCTGCCGTCGTTATATAAACTAGATTTAAAGATAATCACAGCGTGGTCAGAGTCACAGGGACAGTTAACTTTTGAATTTAAAACTTTTAGCTTAGCATCAGCCCTCATAGTTTCACAGAGTTTTAGATTTAACAAAACAGAATGTTAGAAAATCCAATACTCATTAGTCATTAGGAGAGAAGCAATAATATGAGGAACGTTTCAGTTTTCTGTCCCTTCGTTGCTTCACTCGTTTCCTTCCTCTTGTCCACACTGATCTTTCCTTCGTCCTTTGCCACGTGTTTCCTTGCTTCCTTTTTCGTTTCTATGCTTTACTCTAATATCTCTCTTTCTTCCCTCTCTACTTCTCGCATTTGTTCTCCGATCTCTTCCCTCTCCTCGCCTCTTTTAACTCTTTCTCTCTCACTTCCTGCTTCTATTACCCACTTTATACCTTTTAGCTTAACTCCTCATACGCAGCCGAAACAACATCTTCAAACATTGTTGTTAGTGTACAGTTAATGTTATTTATTTATACTGATATTTAAGAATATTTTTCACAAACATTTGCCAATAGAAAGAACATTTGAATTGAATTTAGCAGCAGGAACGGACTGAAAAACGGTCCCAACAGACCCTCACGACACACTTGGGGCTGCCAGGTTTGTTCAAGACACGCAGCTGAAGGTCCAATGACACGACAACAAAGTCGATTATTGACCTCTGACCTCATGTGTTCTGGTGCCACTGATGGACTTGTGCTGGAACATGGTGTTCCTTATGGACAAACTGTAACTAGCACAAAAGTCCAGTAACAAACACTACTCAAGTTAAGATCAGGGGGGCGTTCTTCCCATTCACCCCTCTCCAGGTGCCTCTGGCGTTGCCCACGTTGAAAACAATGGAGTCCCCGGTTGGTGCAGTGTTCAGTTCTCCTCACAGTGACTCCAAGAAGGCCGGTACTCTGCACTGTTGTTTGGCCTGGTAGACCGACACAGCAGTGAGAGACCTGTCCACATCCCAATGGCGCATGGACGTGACCCTCTCACCACTGGGTGAACTCCAACATGTGTCTCTGAGCTGTGGGGCTATGACCACCTCTCACCCTGGGCAACGCCAGAGAAGTGGACGTCCAGCCTCTCCAGGAGTTGGGTTCCAGAGCCTGAGCTGTGCTGAAGGTGAGGCCGACTATATCTAGCCTATAACGCTCAACCTCCTGCACCAGCTCAGACTCCTCCCCCCAGAGAGGTGACTGGCTGGTCCCTCCCCCCGTTAGTCCTCTGTGCCCCTGACCCTATGAGCCCCTCTGTGGGTGGTGAGCCCACAGAAAGCGGACCCACGACGACCTCGTGGGCGATGATCTGGCCACCAGGTGCTTGCGAGCGAGGATCAACCCCAGGCTTGGCTCCAGGGGGCCCCGGCTGCGCCATACCGACGTCATCCTCGAGACAACTCATAGTGGCTTGGTGAGCCGCTTCTGACCGTCTACACAAACTCCCACCACCATAAGGTGGCAGTCATGAGGAAGCTAAATTAAAATTTCCAAACGAATGTAATGTAAGAGAAGTAAAGCTTAAGGTACGAAGTGGGAACGACTCTCTCTCTCTCTTCTCCTCCTTCGCGCTCACTTCCTGCCGCTCATTCTGCGTCACTTCCTGCGGTCATTTCTGCGTCACTTCCTGCGGTCACTTCTGCCTGCGTCTGCCGGTCACTTCCTGCCGCTCACTTCCTGCCGGTCACTGCGGTCCTGCCGGTTGCCCGGCTTCCTGCGCTCACTTCCTGCGCTCACCTCGCTCACTCTGCCGGTCGCCGGTCGCGTCCCTCCGCCCGGTTGCCCGTGGTTACAGCCGTGGTTACAGCCGTGGTTACCGGGTGCTGACCTTGGTGTCCCCTCCCCCGACGCCGCACTCGCCTTTGTCATACCACCATCTGTTTTTCAATTTGTCCAACAGCCCCTGCTCGTTCAGTTTTAACACTGCCAAGTTTACTGGGTTTCTATGGAAACGATAAGCACCTAATTAATCAGACACATCATTGAGAATCGATCAGAGTCATTGATAATCAGACGAAGCAGCTCTGAAGTCTTTCCAACGCCGCTCTTCACAAACATTCACCACAAACTTTAATAATGTTCATATAATCTAATAATAAATATGTTTTAATCAAAGTTTCAGCTGATTTACATTTACATCTTTATTTTTTGAGCTTAAGAAGTTTATTTTCTTCTTTCTTATGCAGAATCTGGTGAATATTTGTGGAGAACAGGCTGAAAACAGATTAAACTAAACTACACGACGGGCCTGTCCATCTGCTGGAGCCACAGGACACTTTTAAAACTGTTTTTACGTGATTATTTTTATCTAATCTCTCCTTTAGTCCTCCAGCGATGAACAAACCGCAGCTGCAACGCTTCAAACTCACCAAAACACAACAGAAAAAAAGCCGTGACCGTGAAGAGTTTGGTTCAAAAATGTGAAAAACTCAATTTTACTGACACTTAAAACACAGAATTTTCTTTGTTTTTACGACTTTTCAAACACTTTTTTTTGATTCAAACCAAACTGTTTCCATCAGACGAAGCGGCGTTCAGACAAACACGAGCAGAAGCAGAAAACGTGAATTATTTTAGATTATTTCAAACTCGTGACGAAGCAGAGACTTTCAAACCGCTGAAGTGAAGGTTTGTGTCCAGTCAGACTTTAAAAGCACTGTAACTTTTACATCATTTACACCAATTTCCCAATTGTTTCAGCCCCCAAAATGTTCAAAGTCCTGTTGTTCTCCCGTCTCTTACGGAAGTCCAGAGTGCACAGTGTGGAGTAAAACCATTTTTTCCAGCTTTTCTCGTATACCGACTTTTTTTTACGTTTCAAACGAAAATATATTTCTCGTTCAAACGACTTTTTTTTATGATAAACAGACTGCTCTTCCCATGTATGCGCCACAAGCTGGAGCTCAGTTAGCACACTATAGCTTTTTACATACGTAAATGCTATCATAGGTACCTTATGAAAGTGAACTTCCGGGTGCGAGCGGACTGGCTTATGTTGTCATTTATGAAACTGATCACGTTTATCCAGATTACTTATGAACAGAGCATTAGCTCTGGACCAGGATCTGAATAAGTTAAAAATCGAGGCGCTGGCCAATCAGAGACGATCGAGAATTTGGCTTTGCGAAGAGACGGAGAGAGAGAGAGAGGGAGAGAGATGAGGCAGATGAGAGAGAGAGAGAGAGAGAGAGAGAAGAGAGAGAGCAGCAAGAGGAAAGACGAAGTCGCTATTTTATATCAAAGCGATGCACGTATTTATAAAGAGAGCCATGAGATCTTATATGTAGCAGTAACACTGGAAGAATTCCTGTTAATCTGTGTAATGATTATAAACCGGGAGAGCTGTCTATTTTTCATTAAAAGTCGTTTTAACGAGAATATATTGTCTTTTGAACGTAAAAAAAGTCGTTTGAACGTAAATATAACGTCGTCTATAACGAGAAAAGCTGAAAAAATGTCTACTCCCACACTGGCAGCTCTGAACTTCCGTACTCTCTTCTCCTTCTACCTTTTTCATCCATACTCTCTCTCTCCTTTTCCTCTGATTTTCTCTCTCTCTCCCATCCTCCTTCTCTTTCCCTCCACTTTCTCTATTTCTCTTTTCTCTCTTCTTTTCTTTCTTCCCTTTTTTTCTCTTTCTCCTATTCTCTTCTCTCTCCTTCTCTTCTTTCCTCTCTCGTCTTCCTCTTCCCATTTCTTCTCTCTCTCTTATCTCTTCTCCCTCTCCCTTCTCTCTTTCCTTTTCTTCTTTCTCTCCCTCTCTTTTCTTCTCTTCTCCTCTCCTCTCTCTCTTTTCTCTCTCTTCTTCCTCTCTTTTCCCTCTCTCCCTCTCTCCTCCTTCTCTCCTTTCTTTTCTTCTCTTTTTCTCTCTCTCTCTCCTCCCCTCCTCTCTCTCTTCTTTCTCCCTCTCTTCTCTTCTCCCTCTCTTTCTTCTATCCCTCCTCTTCCTTCTCCCTCTCTCTCTCTTCCGCTCTCTCTCTTTCCTCTCTCTTCCCTCTCTCTCTCTCTCTATCTCTCTTCTTCTCCTCTCTCTTCCCTTCTTTTCTCCCTTCTTCTCTCCACTCTCCCTGCCTCTCTTCTTTCTCTCTCTCCATCTTCTATCTCTCTTTTTTGTTCTCTCTGTCCTCCTCTTCTCTCTTTCTTTTTCATTCTCCTCTTCTCTCTCTCTTCTCTCTCTCTCTTATAACTTTATAACTTAAAAATCTGATTTGAAAACCTTTAACTCACATGTCGAGTTAAATCAACACAAATTTAAGTTAATTTAACTTATTAACCTTAGCTTTTTTACAGTGTATTTTACATTATTATATTTATTAAATGAGAACTTAAACATCTCAGAACTGCCCGAATACACAACACAGTTTTTCCAGGTAAAAGACAGATTCAGAAAAATGAACGTGACTAAACTAAAGTCTGTGTTTAATCGTTTGACAAAAGCAGCAGTTTGGGTTTGTCTCTGCTCCGGATTTAAATAAAAAAAATAAAAATAAATAAAAAACCCTGATGAAGAAGCATTTTCACACAGAACTGTCAGAGGAGAAACTAGGCCAGTGTGTCAGATGCCCTCCCACAACACTGTTTTACTGTTTCTGTTCACACACAAGACGGAGGTCTGGGGAGGAGGGAGGGAGGGAGGGAGGGAGGAGGAGGAGGAAGGAGGAAGGAAGGAGGGAAGGACGAGGAAGGAAGGAAGGAAGGAAGGAAGGAGGGAGGAGGGAGGGAGGAGGAGGGAAGAAGGAAGGAGGAAGGGAGGAAGGAAGGAAGGAGGGAAGGAGGAAGGGAGGGAAGGAAGAAAGTGAGGAGGAAAGAAAGAAAGAGGGAGGGAAGGAAGGAAAGAGGGATGAAGGAAGAAAGGAGGGAGGAAGGGAGGGAAGGAAGGAAGGAGGGAGTAGGGAAGGAAGGAAGGAAGAAAGAAAGGGAGGAGGGAGGAAGGAGGGGGAGGAAGGAGGGAGGGAGGGAGGGAGGGAAGGAAAGAAGGAAGGAAGGAAGGGAGGAGGGAGGGAAGAAAGAAGGAAGGAAGGGAAGAGGGAGGGAAGGAAAGGGAGGGAAGGAAGAAGGAAGAAGGGAGGAAGGAAGGAAGGAAGGAAGGAAGGAGGAAGGGAGGGAAGGAAAGAAGGAAGGAAGGATGAAGGAAGGGAGGAAGAGAGGGAGGAGGGGGAGGAAGGAAGGAAGGAAGGAGGAAGGAAGGAAGAGCACGGAGAATAAGACAAGACATGAGGGAGAGAGAAAGGGGGGTTAGAAGAGAGATAAAAGACAGAGAGAGAAAGAAAGGAAGAGAGAAGAGAGAGAAAGAAGGAAGAGACAAAGTGATGGAGGAGAGAAAGAGAAAAGGGGAAAGAAAGAGAGAGACAGAGAAAAGGAGAGAGAAGAGAGAGGGAGGAGAGAGGGGGAAGGTGAGAGAGAAAAATAGACAGAAACAGACATAAAAAGAGAGAAACATACAAACAAACAAGGACAGACAGAGACAAAAGAGAGAGACAGGGACAGAAAGACACAAAGTGAAAGGCAGGGACAGACAGGGACAAAGAGAGAGACACAGGACACACAGATTAACAGACACTGACGAGACACAACACACAAATACATCCACAGATCTAAACACGTGTGACTGATACGTGTCTCTAAACATCTGTCTGTCTCTGTCCTCTCGCTCTCAGGAAGAATAACAGACAGACCTACGGTGACGAAAACCAAACATCTGTGTCCTGCTTCAGGAGATACAGACATCCACAAACACAAACACATACAGACTAAACACGTGTGACTGAGCGGCTGAAAAGTGTCTCTAAACGGTGAAAACTCTGTGTGTTTAAGTCTTTCTCTGTCCAGCTTCAGATTCAGCCCCACAGTTTTAAACACTGATAAATACAGATAAACCCAAGTTCAAATGTTTTTTACAACTTTAATCAGAAGTTTAATGAGTCACAAGTTGCTGATTAACCCTAGAGCTCTATCGCTGTGATTTTCACCCGAGCAAATGTATTTACATGATTTTCAATATGTTGCATTTTTCCGAGTGTCATGAGTCCCTGGAGCTTCACCAGTGTTTTGACTCTATGAAGGTGGGTGTTTTCCCAAAGTCCACTTTTTCCTACAGATTTGCTTTCAGGTGATTTTCACCCGGCGATAGTGAAAGAGGGTGATGTAGTTTTGGGTGGATTTCACCAGTGATAGTGTTAGTGTTTAAAATCAAGTGATCCTGCCACATGTCAAGGTCACAACATTCAGACTCACCATATTTTTACCATATTTACTGTCCCTGGTCAACTCCAGCTTCATTCTGTGGCAGGATTAGTGTCTCTGACATCTCAGTAGGAGGAACACAGGTTTGTTTTGGGTGATTTTCACCCGGCAATAGTGATAGAAGGAAATGTGCGTTTATTTATTTATTTTTTTTCCCAAAAGTTACATTATGTAGTTAGCTATTTATATGAATTATGAATGTATATCACAAAGTTACGGAAGTCCAGAACTGCCAGTGTGGAGTAAACATTTTTTACAGCTTTTGTCGTTATAACGACTTTATATTTACGTTCAAACGACAATATTCTCGTTATTACGACTTTTTATTTACGTTAAAACGAAAATATATTGTCGTTTGAACGTAAATATCAGGTCGTTATAACGACAAAAGCTGGAAAAAATGTTTACTCCACACTGGCAGTTCTGGACTTCCGTACAAGTGGTGATTTCAAAGTGAATTCATATGGTGAAAACAATATTTTAATCAAGTGGTCATTTTTACACTGAAAAAATACCACATTGTTGTTCCTCTCTCCTGTAGTTGTTTGTGTGTCCAGGAGTCTGAACTTCACCAGGAAGTCTCACATGTCTCAGGACCAAAGACCAAGTTTCCTGTATCAGTAATTTTTTTTTTTAGGAATTTTTTGTTCTCCAAATCCAAATTTTTTCAGTAATTTTCGAGCATGTTTATAGGATCTTCCTATATTTTTATTTTCCATTTTGTTACACATAGCACAGTTTAAAACCACTGTAATTTATCAAGTGTTGTCATATCTTGATCTATGTTTAATCACAAGTACTTTTTTTTGGGTTTATTATATCAGGTGAAAATTACCCGGCAAAAGTGATGGTGTCACTTTTTATAGCGAAAGTGTTCTAGGGTTAATAGTGATAATTTAGGGCGTCTCACAGAAAAGTGTGTCTGTACCAGCAAATGTAAATATCATGTCATCCTTTTGTTCTGCTTTTTCTAGAAACAGGTGCTGAAGTCTGAGCAGAGAGGAAGAGACGACCTCCTCTTGTGTTTCTGTCAGATCATGAGGAAAAACGCCTTTTCTCTCTCATTCTCAGTAATGTCGACGTTCCATTGATCTGGCCACGTCACCAGGGCTTAATTGAGCCGGAATAAGATCCGGGAACTCTCGAGGGGCATTCCGGCAACAGTTTTGTCTGCTCCGGTAATGCATTCTAATAAGCTTTTTGTCTCACTTCTACGAGACGCGGCTCTGCTCCTCTCTCGTCTCTCATTCCACAGAAACAGTAAACAGGCTTATATTTGTAGGGAAGACGGAGTCACAGACTGTGACTGGTTAAAAACGAAACTGACAGGAAATTTGACCAATCAGAAGCAGCGCAGGCGGGTTTAAAGGGATCCCGGACTATAAAGATAAATATGGTTTAAATGCTAGTACTGTTCATGCTTACTAAAATTAATTGCAAACAAATATCTAACCTCTTACTATTTTCTATAAAATTGTCATTGTTTGGAGCCATTGGCAGCAGCCATATTGTCCAGACACAATATATTCTGGGTTGATGATGTCAAATGGTTGCTTTTGGTTGTTGCCATGGTTGCTCCTGCGATAGTTGCTCCCTAGGTTGTTACCTTGACAACCACCAGAAGATACAGACAACCATTTGACGTCACAGCCAGGACAAAATGGCATCCATGTAATTTCTTTAAACTACTATTTTAATAAAACAACAAATACTTCCAAGGTATTTGTCCTGTATTTATATAAGGATGATATTATAAGTGTTTTAGGGCAAACATGTGATTATAGCCAGGGTTCGCTTTAAGACTTTTCATTAGTTCCAGGCGAGACGCGCTTCTGCATTTTCTTCCAAAACAGGAAATATGAGTCCAGGTGGATTTTGTGGATATTTGTTGTTATTGTGACTCGTTTTGATGGATTAAAAGCAGTGGGAGTGTCACATGTGTTTGGAGTGTAATAAAGGTGTAAGAACCAGCACAGATTCAGCGGTCTGCTTTTTCTTGTAACTACTTTAATGTGTATTTTAGCAAACACGTTTGATGTACGAGACCTGTGTCTGCTGTTTAAAGGCTGTTTGTGCTGCGTTGTTGTAGTGACTGGTGTAGGGTCAGATACTGATGCGTAGGAGTGCGCTGAAGTGCAGGACGAGGCGTGTGTGTAAATCAGATTCAGCTGCAGGTGGCTTGTGATTTCGTCAGAATGAATACAAATCTCAGTGTGGCGTGTAAAAAAAAACAAAATTACTTTTATATTGTTTAAAACAGAGTGGGATGGACAGTTGGGTTGTATTTTAGCATTTCTAAGCCTCTATGTTCACTTATTGTGTTTGTTCCGGTAAAAGTTCGACCTTGTCTGGAGCTCGTCCAAAACCCACATTTTGTTCCGGCAACGTTTGATTTACAAATTAAGCACTGGTCGTCACATTCAGCCGGAGCAAAGCCTTTAGTGCAGATTAAGCTTAAAGCCTGAATTATTGTTGCTCAGACTCAGGTTTATTTCTTTCATGGAACGACTTGGAGATGTTGGAGATGAAGCTATAGTTTCAGCTCAGGATTTTAGGAGAAGCCTGGATTGTTAAACCACTTTTATGGAATACCTCCATAGTGTTGTTGTCAAGACACGATATTTACATTTTGTGATCCAGACACAATCTATGAGAGCATGTTGTTACGTCTGCTCTTAATTTTGAGTTTGATGTGTGAGTGAAAACTTGCTAACTGTGAGGTGAGAATGTTTTGTTTAAGTGAAACTAAACATGGAAACAACAAACAAAGAGACACATCCACTGCACATTTACACATTTACTGTCGTCATCAAGGACTTGTCAGGTAAAAGAACACTTGGATCAAACTGTGAATAATTTAAACAAAACTTTAAATCAGTGTTTCCAAACTGTCACTGAGTTATAATAAAACTAGAGAGATGAGAGGTTCTGTTGTTGTAGCGGCCATCTTGTGACTGGAATATAAGTCTGTTTAAGAACAAAGTAAAAACAAAGCCAAAACATTCTTAAAATAAAAAAAACTGAAGCTGTAAAAAGACAGGAGAGACGAGAAAGAGAGAGAGAGAGAAAAGAAAGGAAGCAAGAGGGTAATGAAGAAAGAGAAAAGAGAGAGTCAGTGAGAGTGAGCGAGAGAGAGCAGGATAGATAGAGGAGCGAATAACAGACCTTATTGAACTTGCATTTTTTACTTAAACGGTCTTATTATTTTTTTTAGACTCAGCGTTAGTTTAGGCTTCAAGTTACGAAAACGAGTTAAGATTTAATCGTTAAACCCCCCAAAAATGTCGCCACGTGGCTTCAAACAAAACTCATGGATATTTTACGTTTTGGCTTTTCGTAACATATTGACGTAAAAAATTTCCGCTCCGTTGCCATTTTGTCTCCACCGGGCTGCGAAACCCAGAGGAGCACGAGAAGAGCGTGCACGGAGAGTTTATGAAATAAAAGTTCAGTTAAAGCCAAAATAGCTCTTTATCCTTATTTTTACGAGGACATAGCTTTACGTGAATGAGTCCGATAAATAGTATTCTCCTGTTTCAGTGACAGAAAGTGAAAGTGTAACAGCGACTGAGTCCAACTGGTAAAGCAACTATCCGTGTAAAGATTAAATACAAATCCTGTGATCAAAATAACGTCAGCGTGAAGTGTTTTTACTTTGAAATTCTGGACGTAGTTTGTGCGTGCTCTGATCTGGATTCAGCGTGATCAGGCCGGACTCGAGCGCAGAAGATTTTACCGTTGATCCACATTTTTGTCAGACGGCGCTTGAGTGGCAGATCTACAGATGTGGAACAGACCTCATCAACTTCAAAGTCTGTTGTTGTGGATCCCCATTAGCGCAGTCTCGCTAACGCTATTCCGAACCCATTTCAGGACACCCTGCCCTTCACAAAGAAAAGAGAACTCTCCCCGGGGGTCGTTTGTGTTACCGCACTGGACGCCTCGCGGTGCCCACCTCTGCCACTCCAGATTCGGGAATCTGAACCCGACTCCCTTTCGATCGTCTAGGGGCGAAGTAGGCCATCGCCTCACCCTTCAGAGTGGTGTTTGCCCATTTCTTAGGACAGACTGACACATGTTCAGCTGCTGTTCACATAGAACCCTTCTCCACTTCGGTCTTCAAAGTTCTCGTTTGAATATTTGCTACTACCACCGAGATCTGCACCCGCGGCGGTTGTGACGCAGCGTAGCAGAGATACAACATGTGGAATCAGCCGGTTAGAGACGCAGCAGTGGATATTTACCAACACCACGCAGCGCACAATCACAGAACAGAAGCACACTTTCACAGAACCGATAAGAGGACTGGTAGGGCTGGATTTTATTGATCCAGCGAACCACTAATGCGCAACCATCAGGTCTGTTGTGAAATCAGGTCACAGTATCCAGTCATTAGAAACACAAATACACCATTATGTTAAATTACTCCTTTTAATCTATGAATTATGTGGCCTTGATTTTACATTATTTTACATTATAACTTTGCTGTTTTTACTCTCACAAAAAGACCGCCGCAACAGAACCAACTCTGTCTCTGGTCAGTATGAAAACTCACTGCTCTAAGCCCCGCCCACACTAATCTAAGCCCCGCCCACACTCCCCTGAGCCCCGCCCACACTCACTCTAAGCCCCACCCACACTCGCTCTAAGCCCCGCCCACACTCACCTGAGCGGCGAGCCTTTGGGCGTGGCCACACCGTAGCCTTTAGAGTCCAGGTTTCCTCCGACCTTCATGGTGTCACAGGGCTTCCTCTGCTCGATGTACTCGTTCATGGCCGACTCCAGCAGGTAGGCGTACTTCCCTTTGGACTTACGGACGCGGATCACGCCCTCGTTTGTGTTTTTCACGAACACGGACGGCTCGGCGCTGCGCATGTACGACCACATCTTCTCAAACACGGCGATCTTAGAGCGCTGCAGCAGAAGGAGCCACAGAGTCAGAAGAGCAGACACAACACAGGAAAGACTTAAAGATGTTTATAGATGGTTCGTCATCTTTAGGCCCAATGTTAAAGCGTTTCAGCAGGATATACTGTATACAGGAGCCTGAAGTGAGAGTTAGGATGCACGGTTAAGCAGCAGAACATTCTATGTCCTGCACTCACACCTGAACAATAAACCGAGCCACAGACCGGTGACGTTTGTTACATATCGCGCTGAAACGTGGATTAAGCGCTCAGGTGCTAATGCTGTAGCGGCGAAATAACTCCAGCAGGTCGTTAGATCTTAATATAATGAGGCAGTCTTGAGTCTGTTACCTCCGTATGGTAGACTTCACAACTTTTCTTTCTGGTCACAGAGCTAATTCAAGATAATGTTAAGCACATATCCACCGTTTGTTTTCGTATTTCTTCTTGTTGGAAATATCAGCACCAAAGTCGAGCGTGTACATGAGTAACCTGAGCACGGTTCGTTTGCTCTCAAACTGGACAAAAGAACCTCCCGGGCTTGGGCACAGTTCAGCTGTGCTAGTGTCAGTTCACCCTTAATATGTTTTACATATTTTTTACTATAAATAGGATGTTTTTTACCTTTTTAAAACGTGCACAGCTTATTTAGATTTTATTGAAATTTGCAAAAAAAAAAAAAAAAACACTAAACACCACACAAAATTTTTATTTTGTATTTTGAAATATTTTAAATTATTTTTTCCTAATGGATTATGTCATTTTATTATTATTAAAAAGGTATAAAGCATGTTTTAAAATTATTTTAAAATCAGAAGCTCTCATGGGGCCCCATAGCTCCGCCCCTGTAAACCAGCGCTCTAGCTCCGCCCCTGTAAACCAGCGTTCAGAAGCTTCAGTGTGACCAGACTGTCTGTGTGATCAGAGCAGAGAAAACGCTGCTGTTCCACAAACTTTTGTCAGGACAGGACTTCTGTTTTGCAAATGCAAAAGCTCCAAAGATCACTTTGACGATTTCCGCGATGCGCCGTTACGCGCCGCATCGAGTTTCTTATCTCGTATGTTTTATTTCACGATTTGTTTCAGACCTTTTCTCCGCAGATATTAGGCAGATTTGAACAAATGAAGCATCAAAACGAAGTCCTGATTTCATAGAATATCGCTGCGACACCCCATTTGAGAACCTCTGGTCTAGAGAGTCACATGCAACACTCCAAACCTAAGATGACGACTCTCACGACTTCCAATACAACTGCTGTGTAACACACTCATGTATTGTGTAGTAATTTTGTTTATTGCTACAATATTTGGCATTGGCCTCACAACGGAAGCACCAAATATGTAGTAATTTGATAAATAGAATCATAATAGAGATGATTATTCGGGGCACCACTCACCAAAGTGAGAAAAAGTTGATTCTAATACCAAATATTTTAATTAATTAACAATTTATTGATTAATTAATTAATTAGTCTAATCTGAAGGTTGTAAGATCTTGACACATTCCCAGGGACTCCATTCTGAAAATTAATCATGCACTTAACCAAAACAAGTTGTGGTTTATGAAGATTTATTGACCAGAAAATGACATACAGTGTTTAAATAAGTATGCAGATGAGTTTCCAATAATGCACAATGAGTCTAGACTGTTTATCTAAACCTATTTGCATTAACTGTGTCTATACCAGCCCATGTGACAGTTTATACGACCAGTTCAAGATGGTGGACGTCCTTCTCCTTTTGTCTCTGTAGAGGTCGCGCTGTGGCAAGAGGAGCTGAGCTGCGGTGCAGGGAAGACCGTGGTTGAAGTTGCCAAAGATGTCCGTTTGCGTTGGTTCTGCCTTAAGCAATGTTCACATCCAAGAAATGTGAAGAGAGATAGAGTTTAGGGAGTTAGCCCAGAAAGTCTTTGTCTCTCCATCTCTGAGTTGAGGCTGCCCTGAAAACTCCCAAAAAGTTCCTCAAAAGAGCAGTTTGGTTGTCTGGATTTTTGTCTATCTTTGCGTGGCTTACTAGAAGTCCCAAAAGATTTTGATCCAGAGCCGAGAGCAGATGTTGTTTTTCTCCATTGTCCTGCACCTGAGGCCTGAGGCCTGTCTAGATGCACATGTTCAAGAGGAACTCCAACTTCCCCAGTGTGTGGACTGCTTCCGAGTCCTGCAAAAGCTTGAAGAGTGTGATCTGAGTTGGGTGGTTAGGCTTAGCATAAGTCCAACCCACTTTGGCGGGGGAAGCTTGTGATGCTCTGGGGTATGTCTGTGTGTGAGCGGGGTTTTATGAGCCTGATATCTTCAGGTCTCATTGTGCCTCAGCTTTTCTTACCAAAGTCCAGGCTATAAGGCACACATGTACAGCATATATACACATTATTGACATTGTCACACTTTGTACATAGCAATTCGTCCTGTGAAAAAACAGTTCTGAATTAATAGTCTTTCTCTCAAAAACCATCTGTTCTTTTTCTTCTTGCTGGACTTTTACGACCCAGGTCGTAAAAGAGAAGACCACATTCTGTTGGGGGAAGGAATTGAAGCATGTGTCTTCCAATATTTGGGCAAAATGCTGAAAATTGATCAGATGATCAGATGTGCAGTGAATCTTTCACTACAATTGTGATATGAATGTGCGCTACATCGCAGAGCGTGTGAACCCTAGTCGAGAGCTACAGTCCTGATCTGCACCACCCCCGGATTGTATTTATTTTTGTGAATACACAGAAAACTAATATTGTGACACGTACATCTTAACCCACTTCCCTCGCCTACGCTGTGCGCCGCGATATGGGCTCGTACGCGCCAGTCTCTGAAACAGTAAAGCAGTGGCTCGTATGTGGCGCACTCTGAATGTGTGTGTGTGAGTGTGTGTATACAGTGTGTGAGAGCAACTCAAACTGACCCTGAAGAACTCTTTGGTGGAACCTCCGTCCAGCGTCCCGTAGGCGATCTCCGTCTGCTTGGCCAGGTCCTCGGCGCTCTCGATGGGAGAAACCATCCTCTCCACGGTGAGAAACGCCGCCAGGTTGGCCGTGTACGAGGAGATGATGATGAGCGTGAAGAACCACCAGACTCCGCCCACGATGCGCCCGGACAGAGACCTGAGGACAGAGAGCAAGAGGAGTTTACACCAACACAGCTCCGACAACTACACTGACCTGTGTTTTCTTTCCAGCTACAGATTTGACTATTTTAACAGTTGACAAGTCAGCAGTTTTGTTTCAAATTTTGAGAAACTTCTACTTTCTAATTTAAATGTAAAGTTTTGGATCTGTGTGTGGGTTGAGGCCACTGTTGGAGGTTCTTCAGCCGTCTTTAAAAAGTCTGTAGCAGCTCTAAAATGAAGATGTCTGTGTTTGAATAATCCTGAGATGATTTCTGAGTTTGTTTAACTGCAGTATTTCTGCTGCTTAAAGTCAGAGACTGACTCCGCCCACATCTGCACCTCAAACAGACTCACAAAAGTGGGAGACGCCCAGTGAGTGTAAACAGACTTTGACAGTGAGCTTGTGAGTGATGTGAGTTTTGTGTGGGAGCTATCCTGGCGTGTGGAGAAGTTCACAGCTCTGAGGCTGTGCACAGCCTTTTTCCAATAGAAAATCGAATCAAGCGATTGTATAGAGCGGAATCAGCGCTTTAAAAGGAGGTATAGCATGTCATAAAGGATGTAGTTTAATGGTAGTGTTTAGTTAAAAACTCTCCGCGATGCTAAACGTGGTGCTGAAGTTTAGCATTGTGGCGCACACACGGCAAATTAGGATTAAAAAACATTACAAAACGCAATTGGAAGCAGCCTTATTACAGTTGTTTAGCAGAAATACATAACTCAAATGGCTTTAACAAACAAGAAGCAGCTGAAAGGAGAGATTAACTTTGGTCAAATCATGTTTCTTATCGGCTTTATTACATGAGTGCACTGAAATATGAAAAGGTTTATAATTTTGAAAAATTATCAAAGTAAAGAAGAAGATGTGAATGGCTTTTTTTCATTGCACTGTACAAATTATGGGGTGCACAGTGGCAGAGTGGTTAGAGCTCTGACTTCCCAATAAGGAGGTCGTGCGTTAGACTCTAAGGGTCGGACCATATCAACATCTCACGATCTCTCTCGGTGGAGTTTGCATGTTCTCCCCGTGTCACCGTGGGTTTTCTCCGGTTTCCTCCAAAAACATGTACGTTTAGGTTCATTGGGCATCACTGTAAATTTCCCTTGTGAGTGAATGAGAGAGTGAATGTTTGTCTGTCTAACCCTGCGACGAGTTGTTCAACGTCCAGGGTGTTCCCCGCCTAAGGCCCAAAGTCACTGGGATAGGCTCCAGTCACCCGGCTACCCCTAACGGGATAAAGCGGTTGAAAATAAATGAATGAATGTACAAATTGTTTAAAAAAAAGAACCTCATTCTATATATTTTGGGCTTGTTCTATTCTTTTAAATTAAATCACAGAATTAATGGAGCATTTTAGAAATTATATCTATTGCACAAAGTTATTAATAAAAAAAAAAAAAAAAAAAAATCAAAAATTGAATTTTTATTTTTGGCAAAATCGTCCAGCCCTAACTTGTTCATGCATAGTTAAGTCTCTATTCATTGTTTAGGCTTTAGTAAGAGTAGTAGAGGTTAATATAAAGTGTTGTTTCTGTGTGAGTCCAGTGATAATCTGTGAGTGAATATCTCAGACAGATTCTCCTTTGTGCTAAATAATCGTCCGCAGTGACCTCGCGTGTCGCCAGGACCTCGCGTGTCGCCAGGACCTCGCGTGTCGCCAGGACCTCGCGTGTCGCCAGGACCTGTTTTTTACGCCGCAGCCTCCGTGTTTTTACAGTAAAGCCGCGTTTGTGCCGCAGCGTCATGAACCGAGCTGAAGGAACAAGCCCTGAAGCAAAAGTGTGAATTTACATGTGTCACATCAGAGAAAAACAGGTCTGAACCAGGTCTGAACCGGGTCTGAACCGGGTCTGGACCAGGTTTGAACCAGGTCTGAACCGGGTCTGAACCAGGTCTGAACCAGGTCTGAACCAGGTCTGAACCAGGTCTGAAACAGGACTAAAACAGGTCTGAACCGGGTCTGAACCAGGTCTGAACCAGGACTAAAACAGGTCTGAACCGGGTCTGAACCAGGTCTGAACCAGGTCTGAACCAGGTCTGAAACAGGACTAAAACAGGTCTGAACCAGGTCTGAACCAGGTCTGAACCGGGTCTGAACCAGGACTAAAATAGGACTAAACCAGGACTAAAGCAGGACTAAACCAGGACTAAAGCAGGACTAAAGCAGGACTAAAACAGGACTAAAGCAGGACTAAACCAGGACTAAAGCAGACTAAAGCAGGACTAAAACAGGACTAAACCAGGTCTAAAGCAGGACTAAACCAGGTCTAAAACAGGACTAAACCAGGACTAAACCAGGTCTAAAACAGGACTAAACCAGGACTAAAGCAGGACTAAAGCAGGACTAAAACAGGACTAAACCAGGTCTAAAGCAGGACTAAACCAGGACTAAACCAGGTCTAAAACAGGACTAAACCAGGACTAAACCAGGACTAAACCAGGACTAAACCAGGACTAAAACAGGTCTAAACCAGGTCTAAACCAGGCCTAAACCAGGACTAAAACAGGACTAAACCAGGTCTAAAACAGGTCTAAACCAGGTCTAAAACAGGTCTAAACCAGGTCTAAGCCAGGACTAAACCAGGTCTGAACCAGGACTAAACCAGGACTATTCTTGAGCCGCTGCAGGAGAACATTTAACAAAGTGAAACATTTCTTTTCCTGTAAAACGTGTCTGGCCGTCGGCCGTTTCCACACAGCGGCGTCATTACGACTCTGTCTCGGGGGAACAATTAAAAAAGGACATAATGAGCTTAAATTACAGCGGCGCCTCTTCTCTTTACGCCTCGCTGATTTCATATTATCTCTAATGGAGCTAAATCTAATACTCTTTTATCGTGTGTGTTTCTTCTGCAGAGAAAGTGGAAGGATTCTTTTGTTTTAGCTTCACACGCTGTAAAAAGTCACTTAGTTTTATTAACCTCATGTATGCGTGTGAGTCTGTCTCTCGTATTGCGGTTATAACTTTATATATATTTGCTAAGTCTAAAATGATGATCTCGTTTGATGCATGTTTCTGTTTCCCTGTTGTTCTTGAACTGTGTGTTGCAACATTGGAATTTCCCTCATTGTGGGACAAATAAAAGATATTTTATCTTTTTCTCTCCTCCCTTTCTTTTCTGCACTAAACTCTGTCAACACTAGGACAGGTCTGGTCACAGATCTTAATCTTCACCCCGGAGATTAGTTTCTAGTAACCACTTCCTGCAACTTTCCCCTTTTTAACCTCATTGACATTCCAATCAGACGTAGTCAACCTTCCTCAAGCTTTTCCGTCAGATGACCTTGCCTATTGACCCTTTGCAGGTGTCGTCACGCTCCTCGAGGGAACGCCCACTTCTCCATGCTGGAGGGCAAAAGCGCTGTCTGTGGCATTACAGCAATGGAAACTTTGCCGAAAACTTGCTCGTTTCTAAGTAATTTTAAATGATTTCAATTGTTAAATGGCTGTATCTAGTGGAACACGCTGCACTAACAGGCAAGATTGAGGTTTTAAGTCTAAACCTGTAGCTTTTCATTTACATTAAATGAAAACTGAAAACTAACCTCTTGTAGCTTTTAAATCTGCTCCAGTGTAAAACAAAACCCTGTTTACCACAGAATGGTGCAAATCATGAGGAGTAAAGTCAGGCAAACTTGTAAATGTTATTTATTCGGCAAATATAGCAGCAGGAAGAGCGTATGATCAGCTGCATTCATTAGCTTTTCCAAATACCTTGTTTTGTGTCTAAAAGATGTCCTACTTCCACAGACAAATGTACTGAACATGCACTAGAAGCATCCACTGCTTTCTTTACGGAAAAATAAGGAAATATGTGAGAATTTGTCAGTTTTGCGCTCCTGTGATGCTGCATACACGGACTTTTGCCATCCAGCATGGCGTAGCCACGTGATCAAGTGACGTAGGTGCAAATGGTCAATTCTCCGCAGTTCTGCACTGTTTCCCCCACAAGTAGATCTCAATCGCCACGTTCCGTCTTTTCGCAGGAGTACGAGCCAATCGAGCTGACTCCACACAGTCAGTCTACTTTCGTCCATCCGCAGACTTCTGCATCTTGTCCTCTATATCCTCGTCTCGTTTCCACTTCTCCCGGATTCTCCTTCAGCACGCCCGCTCCACGCACCACCGTCCTCCGACCCTCTACATTTACTCCCACCAGCCATTTCACTCAAGATTACACTATCATGTCGCTCCTCTACTGTATTCGTATTCGCCTTCAGACGAAGACCTTGCTTCTGGCCTCTGAAGCCTGACTGCTAAGCCCTTGTACAGTCATTTACCTTTATGGCTCACCTCGACACCTTGAGATCATCTCTTGAGGGTCGTCTGCTCACCTTCCAAAACACCCTCGGGTACCTCAGTTCCTGGCCTACTGCTTCTACGGTCAACGTTACGATATCCCGTGGCTCTTACCTCATTCCTTCACTACAACTCGCGTCGTCATTCAATCGCCATTCAACTCTTACATTTGGGGGTCTTGAATCGGCCGGGCAGATCGCCGAGACAGAACCCCCACACTGAGTCTCCTCGCCTGGTCATCGCTCATCTGATTCCACGGAGCTTCAACATCAATATCTATTCAATAAACAATGTATAACCATTTCTGTTTGGTGTGGTCCTTAGTAACAAAAAAGATATCTTTTCTTTTTCTAACCTCCCTTTCTTTTCTGCACTAAACTCTGTCCCGTGTAAGTCAGATGTGTGTTTGTTTCATAACTAAAAGACATTTCCACACGGATCAGAGCGAACAGAGTAACTCCCAGTGTACACCGGCGCAGTAGGAGCGCATAACTGCAGCAGCTCGTCAAACACGCAGGAATCACCCAAGTCTGAACAGTTTACAGCAGCAGTGTGAGACGCTCGTCTGACAGTCGGCAATATAAAACACATCGTTCAAATTAGGTCGGAGTTCTAACTTATCAGCGTCAACGGCGCGTCTACCGGGCTTTTTAGCAGGAGAAACAGGAATAAATCATGTGTGACAAAATAAAGTTCTGATGCTCTTTTAAAATACGTCAAATACAAAGATTACAGCCACTAAAACAACATGTTTTGTGTCTAGAATCTCTGTGAACGACTGATTTATGGATTAGAACAAGTTTGTTGTTGTTTGGAAACACGCCACAAACTTTCCAACTTCAAACACCAAATTTTTTAAATCTCGTCTTTATGAGACTCTTTTCTTCATGAATGAGTCAGACTGTTATAAACATCAAACATCATTTTACAGCTTTAGCTTGTAAAGAACGTGTCTGTGGAATCAACGCAACAAAAAACAGCTTTTTGATCCATTTTGAAAAAACATTGCACCTCTGATATGTAGTTTTGTTCACCTGACCAGTTCATAATATGTGAGCAGTTTTTTGGTTTATTCATGTGAGTAGATGCCCAGGCTCGTGTTGTTGGAGCAGCACTGACGCGTCTAGTGGAGATTTACGCTTCTGAAAACACACGTGTACGTCGCTCTGCCTACGTTACGCGCTGCTGCTGCTCCTGGTGTAAACACCGGGTTACAGGATCAGAGCGTGAAGTGTTTTTGAACAGACTCACAGGATCCGTTTGAGTGACGTGTGTTTGTGATGTGTGGGTGTGTGTTTGAGACACTGACCTGGGCGAGATGTCACAGCCCTGCTGCATAAACGCTCCCAGAGAGAACCACAGAGAGTTAAAGATGCCAAAGTCGTTAGTGTACTCGGGCTCGTCCTTGTCTGTGGGAGAGAGAGAGATAAAGAGAGAGAGAGAGAGAACACAGGTCATTAACTCAGATGCCCTCCCGTCCTGCTGTTTAAGCTCAAGTCTCCAGGATCTGCAGATGTTCTCAGACGCAGCAGGACAACGGAGCGTTTGTCACGTTTGTGTTTTTCCGTCGGTTTATTTCTGGAGTTTTAATTGAAGAATCTATTTTATAAGAGCAATTGTTTGTTTGAAATCAGAATAGATCAGACAAACACAAATAAGAAGAAACATGAGAGCAGAGGAAGAATAAACATCACTGTCATGAGCACAGATGTCCTGGTCTAGTCCTAGTTTAGTCCTGGTTTAGTCCTGGTCTGGTCCTGGTTTAGTCCAGGTTTAGTCCTGGTTTAGGCCCAGTTTAGTCCTGGTCTAGTCCTGGTTTAGTCCTGGTTATACCTGTGTTCTGGTCTGGGTCTCTGGTTTATACCCTGGTTTACCCTGTGTTCTGGTCCTGGTTTATACCTGTGTTCTGGTCTGGTCTGGTTTATACCTGGTTCTGGTCCTGTTTTATACCTGTGTTCTGGTCCTGGTTTATACCTGTGGGTTCTGGTCTGGTCCTGGTTTAGTCTGTGTTCTGGTCTGGTCCTGGTTATGTTTCTGGTCTGGTCCTGTTTACCTGTGTTCTGGTCTCCTGTTTGTACCTGTGTTCTGGTCTGTCCTGGTTTATACCTGTGTTCTGGTTGGTCCTGGTTCCTTGTTCTTGGTCCTGGTCTGTTTTGTAGCCTGTTTCTGTCTGGTCCTGGTTTGTACCTGTGTTCGTCTGGTCCTGGTTTTAATACCTGTGTTCTGGTTCTGGTCCTGGGTTTGTACCTGTGTTCTGGTCTGTCCTGGTTTATCCTGTGTTCTGGTCCTGGTTTGTACCTGTGTTCGTGGGTCTGGTCCTGGTTTATACCTGGTGTTCTGGTCTAGTCCTGGTTTATACCTGTGTCTGGTCTGGTCCTGGTTTATATCCTGTTTCTGGTCCTGGTTTGTACCTGTGTTCTGGTCTGGTCCTGGTTTGTACCTGTGTTCTGGTCTGGTCTGGTTTGTACCTGTGTTCTGGTCCTGGTCCTGGTATACTGTGGTTTCTGGTCCTGGTTTGTAACCTGTGTTCTCTGGTCTAGGTCCTGGTCTTTGTTACCTGTGTTCTGGTCTGGTCCTGGTTTGGTACCTGTGTTCTGGTCTGGTCCGTGTTATACCTGCTGTGGTTCTGGCTGTCATGGTTTATACCTTGTGGTTGGTGGTCCTGGTCCCTGGTTTATACCTGTGTTCTGGTCTCCTGGTTTAGTCTGGTTTCTGGTTTATACCTGTGTTTGGCTCGGTCCTGGTTTATACTGTTGTTCTGGTCCTGGTTTATACCTGTGTTCTGGTCTGGTCTGGTTTATACCTGTGGTTCTGGTCCCTGGTTATACCTGTGTTCTGGTCTGGTCCTGGTTTATACCTGTGTTCTGGTCTGGTCTGGTCGCTGGTTATACCTGTGTTCTGGTCTGGTCCTGGTTTATACCTGTGTTGGCTGGTCCTGGTTGTTACCTGTGTTCTGGTCTGTCTGGTTTATACCTGTGTTCTGGTCCTGGTTTAAATACCTGTGTTCTGGTCTGGTCCTGGTTTATATACCTGTGTTCTGGTCTGGTTGGTTTATACCTTGTGGTCTGGTCTAACCTGTGTTCTGTGTTCTGGTCTGGTCCGGTTTATACTGTGTTCTGGTCGTCCTGGTTTATACCTGTGACCTGGTCTGGTCTGGTCCTGGTTTATACCTGTGTTCTGGTCCGTGTTTATACCTGTGTTCTGGTCTGGTCCTGGTTTATAACCTGTGTTCTGGTCCTGGGGTTTATACCTGTGTTCTTGGTCCCTGGTTTATACCTGGTGTTCGTGGTCTGGTCCTGGTTAATACCTGTGTTCTGGTCTTGGTTTGTACCTGTGGTTCTGGGTCTGGTCCTGGTTTATACCTGTGGTTCTTGGTTCAAAAATTTTATACCTGCTGTTTCTTGGTCTGGTCTGGTTTTACTTGTGTTCTTGGCTCCTGGTTTTATACCTGTGGTCGGTCTAGTCACCCCTCCCTGGGTTTATACTGTGTTCTGGCTTGGTCTGTTTATACCTGTTCTGGTCTGGTCTGGTTAGTCCTGTGTTCGTGGTCTTAGTCCTGGGTTTAATACCTGTGTTCTGGTCCGTGGTTTATACCGTGTGGGTTGGCTGGTCCAGGGTTGGTACCCTGTGTTCTGGATCGGTCCTGGTGTTATACCTGTGTTCGGGTCCTGGTTTTGTTTATTCTCTGGTTCTGGATTGGTTCCTCTGGTTTGTACTTGTGTTCTGGTCTGGTCCGGTTTATACCTGTGTTCTGGCTATGTCTGGTTTATGATCCTGTGCTTTCTTGGGTCTGCGCTGGAGTTTATACCCTGTGTCTGGATCTGGTTTATACCTGTGTTTCTGTTGCTTGAGGTTTGTACTGTGTTTCTGGTCTTGGGTCCTGGTTAATAGCATGTCGTTTCCTGGTCTAGGCCTGTTTATACAACCTTGTTCTGGTCTGGTCTCTGGTTTATACTGGTGTTTCTGGTCGGTCCTTGGTTTGTACCTGTTGTTCTTGGTCCTGGTTTTACCTGTGTTTTCTGGTCCTCGGAGTTTATACTGTTTGTTCCGGTCTGGTCCTGGTTTATCCTGTGTTCCTGGTCTGGTCCTTGGTTTGTACTGTGTTCTGGGGTCCTGGTTGATACTGTGTTCTGGTCCCTGGTTTAACCTGTTCTGGTCTGGTCTGGTTCTATACCTGTGTTTTGGTCCTGGTTTATACCTGTGTTCTGGTCCTGGTTCATTACCTGTGTTCTGGTCTGGTCCTGGTTTTATACCTGTGTTCTGGTCTGGTCCTGGTTTGTACCTGTGTTCTGGTCTGGTCTGGTTTATACCTGTTCTGGTCTGGTCCTGGTTATACCGTGTGTCTGGTTGGTCCTGGTTTATATACCTGTGTTCTGGTCCTGGTTTTATACCTGTGTGGTCTGGTCCTGTGTTCTGGTCTGGTCCTGGTTTATACTGTGTTCTGGTCTGGTTTATACCTGTGTTCTGGTCCCTGGTCTGTGTTCTGGTCTGGTCCTGGTTTATACCTGTTGTTCTGGTCTGGTCTGGTTTATACCTGTGTTCTGGTCTGTCCTGGTTTATACCTGTGTTCTGGTCTGGTCGGTTTATACCTGTTGTTCTGGTGTTGGTTATACTGTGTTCTACCTGGTTTCTGGTCCTGGTTTATACCTGTGTTCTGGTCTGGTTTATACCTTGTTCTGGTCTGGTCCTGGTTTATACTGTGTTCTGGTCTGGTCCTGTACCTGTGTTCCTGGTCTGGTCCTGGTTTATACTGTGTTTTGGTCTGGTCCTGGTTTATACCTGTGTTCTGGTCCTGGTTTATACCTGTTCTGGTTGGTCCTGGTACCTGTGTTCTGGTCTGGTCCTGGTTCATCCTGTGTTCTGGTCTGGTTACCTGTGTTCTGGTCTGTCCTGGTTTGTACCTGTGTTCTGTCGTCCTGGTTTATACCTGTGTTCTGGTCTGGTCCTGGTATACCTGTGTTCTGGCCTGGTCCTGTGTCTGGGTCCTGGTTTGTACCTGTGCTTGGTTGGTCTGGTCCTGGTTTTATACCTGTGTTCTGGTCCTGGTGTTATGTACCTGTGTTCTGGTCTGGTCCCTGGTTTTCCCTGTGTTCTGGTCCTGTTTATACCTGGTCCTGGTTTAACTGTGTTCTGGTCTGGTCCTGGTTTAACCTGTGTTGCGGTCTGGTCCTGGTTTGTACCTGTGTTCTGGTCCTGGTTTAAACCCTGTGTTCTGGTCTGGTTTATACCTGTGTTGGTCTGGTCCTGGTTTATACCTGTTTCTGGTTCTGGTCCTGGTTTATACCTTGGTTCTATACCTGTGTTCTGGTCTGGTCCTGGTTTATACCTGTGTTCCTGGTCCTGGTTCCCTGGTTATACCTGTGTTCTGGTCTGGTTGGTTATACCTGTGTTCTGGTCCTGGTTTTAGTACTGTGTTCTGGTTCTGGTCCTGGTTTATACCTGTGTTCTTGGTCCTGTGTTCTGGTCTTATACCTGTTGTTCTGGTCCTGGTTTGTACCTGTGTTCTGGTCTGGTCCTGGTTCATACCTGTGTTTCTGGTCTGGTCCTGGGTTTTATACCTGTGTTCTGTCTGGTCTGGGTATATACCTGTGTTCTGGTCTGGTCCTGGTTTATACCTGTGTTCTGGTCTGGTCCTGGTTTATACCTGTGTCTGGTCTGGTCCTGGTTTTATACCTGTGTTTGGTCTGGTCCTGGTTTAGTACCTGTGTTTCCTGGTCCTGGTTATACCTGTGTTCTGGTCCTGTGTTCTGGTCCGGTTTTATACCTGTGTTCTGGTCTGGTCCTGTTT
Source organism: Mugilogobius chulae (assembly GCA_038363315.1). Classification (NCBI taxonomy): domain Eukaryota; kingdom Metazoa; phylum Chordata; class Actinopteri; order Gobiiformes; family Gobiidae; genus Mugilogobius; species Mugilogobius chulae. Next base: position 33,255 of record JBBPFD010000170.1, read on the forward strand.
ATACCTGTGTTCTGGTCTGGTCCTGGTTTATACCTGTGTTCTGGTCTGGTCCTGGTTCCTGTGTTGGTCTGGTTCCTGGTTTATATACCTGTGTTCTGGTCTGGTCCTGGTTTAACCTGTGTCTCTGGTCCTGGTTTTACCTGTGTTTTCTGGTCTGGTCCTGGTTTATACCGTCTGCCTGGTATACCTGTGTTCTGTCCTGGTCCTCAGAACCGGTCTTGGTCTCTTTAGTCTCCTTCCTCCTGGTCCCACAGTCTGACTCCTCCTCCTCTGACTCCTCCCCTTTCCACTCGTACGGACTGAAGCGACTCACCTGCACAAACCAAACAGACGCAGTTTTAAAGATGGACTAATGGTTATAGATCTTCTGTTTGTCTGGTTCTAACACGATGTACGTTTTTTGTTCATAAAACAAAAAAATGAAAATACTATCTGATTCGTATGTTTTCAATTTGATTCTTGATTTAAACATGCAACATGCAACTATGTTGAACTGGTTACGCTGTCAGCACCTGTGGTCCTGAGCTCCGGAGAAAGTGCCCGGGGGATAGATCATGTCCTGGGTGGACAGAGACTGAGGCTTCTGCCTCGTCACTGACGGTGGGCGACATCCACGGTCCCACAATGCCCAGAACATTTCTACCGTGAGATGGCTCCCTACGTACCTCAGGTCACGTCTGTCTGGGGGCATAACGGGGCACTCAGGAGCCGCGGGCTGGCTCTGCACCAACCCAAAGACACGATATCTGTCCCAGGCAAAGCGAGAGGCCTGAAGCGGCAGTTCATTGGAGCTCTCAGGGCCCGGAGCTATCTCTGTACACCCAGGACACGATCCATCCCCCGGGTACTTTCTCCGGAGCTCAGGACCACAGGCACTGACAGCGTACCCAGTTCAACTACGGTAATCACAACTTCCAGATCACCCAAAACAAAAAAAATGAAAATTTACGAACACAAAATATCTTCAAACCCTCTTTAAAAAGGGTGCATGTTTAAATCGAGACGGATCAGACAGTATTTAATTTTTTTGTTTGATGAACGAAAAATCTAAAAACAAATACATTTACTTTTTTCGTTTTTGTTTTGAAATCGAAAAACTAACTGAACGAATCATACACGGACCGTATGACACTGATTCTTTCACCTGTAACATGGTGTGTGTGAGTGTTTGTCTGAGGTTTTCTGACCAGGAAGAGCACGACGCTGACTCCGATGTAGGCAAACACGATGCACATCCAGATCTCGTAGGCCAGAGGGTCCAGGAAGGAGAACACGCCCGGTTTGGACTTGGTGGGTTTCTTTATCATGATGGAGATTCCCAGAGACATGAAGGGTTTACTGAAGTCTATGACCTGCTCCCGAACCAGCGTGATGGTGAGAGGAGCGACCGCCACGTCTGCCTGCTGTAGAGAGAAAGAGAGAGAGAGAAGGGTTAAAGAGAGAGAGTGAGAGAAAGAGAGAGAGTGAGAGAGAGAGAGAGAGGAGGGTTAGAGAGAGAGAGAGAGAGAGAGAGAAAGAGGGGAGAGAAAAGGTTTAAAAAGAGAGGAGCCACGGCCATGTCCGCCTGCTGTGGAGAGAGAGAGAGAGAGGTTTAAAGAGAGAGAGAGTGAGAGAGAGAGAGAGAAGAGGAGAGAGAGAGAGAAAGCAAGAAGGGTTAAAGAGAGAGAAAGAGAAGAGAGTATGAGGAGCCACGGTCTGCCTGCTGCAGAGAGAGAAATACACAAACACCCTTACACGGGAAAGTTCCTAGTATGTGGTCAAGTATGAATGGCTCCAGAGCAGAGACACAGAATCCTATGATTTTTTTCTGATAAGACAGTTTCGGCAGGACTGCCGCCAAAACTGTCAGGTACAAGCTTATAGATTATTACAACTGTCTTATCAGAAAAAAAAATCATACGATTTGTAATCAAAGTTAGACAGAATGAATTTACAAAGCTGGAGACACGGAATGTTTTGATCCAGCATTTGACCCGTGTCGATACCTAGTAAAATTATTGGGAACAGTCACGTGACTAGTCCCGTGCTGACTAAGGCTATAAAATGTTTCTTACAAACTCACTGAATGTACGCGTGGCCAGAGTGAAGTCCAGAAAGCCTCTAAAATGCAGTCTTGACATCCTGCATAAAGAGCAAACTTGTCTGTAATCCAGACTCCGGTCCTGGTTGGCCAAACCGCAGCAGTGGGTGGCTGCTTGCAGGGCTTTCTTCATCTCGTGTATTACAGTCCCGATACATACGGCCATTGGCTATCCTCCCATTGTGAGACCACGGATCCGTGGCTCAGGCAGTACGGAGCCGTATCCTCCTTCCATGTGCACGGTGTGGGACAGTTCACCGTTTTGTTTATCCAGGTCCAAACTGGTTCTGCACAATGTCTGCGCTCTTAAAGTGTCCACAGTCCATCCTCGCTGTGCCCAAAGCGAGAGCTGTCGGCTCCTCCGCTGTCTCAGGACTGAGTTTAAGCCTATCCAGACACATGCGGTGCCCTCCTGTTTCATATGGGCCTCTTCCCCCTACATCCCAGCATTTCTCCCCGCAAATAATGATAGGCCATTAATAAACCAAGAATCTTGCAAAATAACCAACATAAAATAATATTAAATAATAATCAAATTAAAAAAGCCTTTTAAACAAATTTGAAAGTGGAAAAAGTGCTTTAGAGGCGAGTTTGTGCCCAAAGCATTCCATGTTGCCGGGTCAGATGTGAATGGTGACGACACGGTATTGTTCCGGGATGATTTGCAGATGTGAATAGGGCAAATGGTGAAGCATACCGGCAAACAAGACACAGTACTTTTACAGGTTCAATGTGTGAAAGGGGCTAGAGAAAGAAAGAGAGATAGAAAACAGGATAGTTCATATCATATCATCTTGGAGGAACTCTCCCTCCTCACCCCGTACACCAGCTCTTTCTCCCCCCTTGTTCCCGCCTCACTCACCCCGTACACCAGCTCTCCCACCATCCCGTTCCACAGCTTGGTCTCCCCGTCCCTGGCTCCGTACTTCCCGTCGCCCACCAGCTCCAGGCGGTAGGAGAAGCCCACGTGTTTGGCGATCTCGGCGGCCAGCTCGGCGCAGTAACCCTCGAAGCGCTCGTTCCCCACAAACTGCTCGTGGTTCTTCTTCAGCATCATGTACGGCGGCTCCTGCGGACGACACCATCAGCACAATCACACGTCACACAGACTAAAAACAGATCGACATACTGTAGCTCTCAGCACGTTAACAGGGAAATTATTCAAGTCCCGCGGCAATCCCTTAAATTTGTCAGACTCTAGAGCTGACCTTTAGTCTCTCTCTCTCTCCTATAGTTCTTACCAGGATGGTGGTGACGACGTAGGTTCGGTTGGGCAGACCGTAGAAGTAATCCTCCACCACAGACCTGTAGTTGGCCGTGTTCACGTAGCCTTTTGGCGTTCCAGTATCCGATCTGAAACATACAGCAGACACCGACTAAACCAGAGGAGCAGACTTCAGTGGAGTTTTCACTACGACTCTGTAAAATTAATACATTCTCTAAGATAAGGCCGTGAACAGTGAGCTGCAGACGTGACTGACACATTTTACAAATCAGGAGAAAAACTTCGACAGAGGACAAAGTTGTGCTGTATCTCATTGCTTGTTTATCTTCAACGGAATTGGTTTCTGGCCCTTTGGACACAAACAAATGTCTGATATCTTTGTGGAACTGAAGCTTTGTAGCTTTGCCTCTAAGTTACAACTACAGTGGTCCCTCGTTTATCGCGAGGGTTATGTTCCAAAAATAACCCGTGAAAGGCGAAACCCGCGAAGTAGTGATCTTCATTTTTTACCAGTAATTTGAGTTGATAACCTGCCTGGTTCTGATGTTTAGTGTCTTTTGTACAGGTAATAATGCGCTGAACACATGATCACCTCCAGATACAACAGCGTGAGTCGTTTTGTGAGGCTTAAAGAGGGACGGTGCTGTGCGCGTTGGCCTGCTCTGCTTTTGGCACGTTGCCCATCCCGCTGCGCTCCACAGCCGACCGCAGAGCCACGGATCACACGGGCTCCAGAGCCGACAGAAACACATCCGTACTCTAGTGAAGTCACAACACGCTCCTCAAACACATCTCTGAACTACACAAATGACGTTCCAGCGTGAACAAACTTATCATCGTAACTACGAGCTCAAAGAGTCAGATCCTCACCTGGAGAAACGTCCCAGCGTCAGGTCAGCTTCCCTGCATGATCCAAACTGTCTAAAGTTTTATAAAAGAGCTTCTGTGCTGTTGTCTGTGAATGCTGCCATGTGATACGGTCCAAACAGTGTGTTTGAGAGAAAAGCAGCTTACAGCCACGTCTATAGGACCAAGCACTGGAAAAAAATCCGCGAAACAGCGAAGCCGCGGAATGTGAACCGCGATAGAGCGAGGGAACACTTTATTTATAAACAAGAACAAGGCCTGTACAAGAGAAAATCAGAACATGCTTCTTGTCCAAATCAGCCACGAACCAGTGTCGTCCCAGTTCAGGTTTGCTATCGAACTTTACATCCAAATGTACAGTAGGTTTAATCTCTGTCCAGTCTGTTTTGATTTAAGTCTGGTTGTAGACTGTAGACGTGTCCGTTTTGTTTTGACTTAGTCCTGTTTTAGTAGGTTTGAGCTGCTCACCTTCCTGGGCCCCACGTGGCTCAGCTCCATCACAGTCAGAGTGTAGTTTGTCCTGTGTCCGCGCTCGTTAAACTGGATGTGTCCCGACAAACCCTCCATCTGCACCTGAGGAACACAATCAAAGAAAAGAGATTAAAGTCTGACTTAAGCCTTCTGCACAGTACACGAGTTTGGACCTGATCTTAAAAGGAACCCGAGAATTTTTACATATTTGTTTTCGAGTTTTCCTTATATCATCAAAGATATAAATACACACAAAAATAATCTGAAAAATCTACTGTTTTATTAAACTTTTAAGAATATATTTTCACGGAAGACGCCATCTTTGTTTACAACACAGTGCATTATGGGTAGTATGACGTCGAATCGTGTAACTACGAGGAAAGTTATGAAAGCTTACCACATTCTCCTTGTTTCCTCCCGAGACCAAATCACAACCAAAAGCCACACAATGTACCATTTTTACAAAAACTACTGACGCTCCTGTTAACCAGATCAACGAACTGTTCGTGCGTCTCACGACTGACGCTCACTGCGCCAGTGCGCCACACGATTCTGCGTCATCACCTCAAGATGGCGGCGCCCGTAATATCAGGAAGTTGTTGTAAACATGACAATTTTACGTCAAACGGCAAATATTTGTTTACTTTAAGCTCTATTTTTAGTAAGTATACCTACGCGAAGTATTTTGGATCTATTTATGTAAATATTCGGGTTCCTTTTAAGCTCGATGTTTCCCTCTGCGAGTTCAGGAGGCGTGGCCAGAGTCAGAGATGTGTGTGGTTACCTGCTGTAGCGCTCTCTGGATGTCGATGGGTCTTACCTGCTGCAGCGCTCTCTGGATGTCGATGGGTCTTACCTGCTGCAGCTCTCTCTGGATGTCGATGGGTCTTACCTGCTGCAGCGCTCTCTGGATGTCGATGGGTCTTACCTGCTGCAGCTCTCTGGATGTCGATGGGTCTTACCTGCTGCAGCGCTCTCTGGATGTCAATGGTCTTACTGTTGCAGAGCTCTCTGGATGTCGATGGTGAAGTCGATGGTCTTACCTGCTGCAGAGCTCTCTGGATGTCGATGCCTTGGCCCCACGGAGCCGGAGGATTGGCCAAACACTCTCCGGCGTTCCCGCGGCGAGAAATGTCGATTCTCTGTTTCCGAAGATACTGGAACGCCGCCGCCATGACGCGACGCCATCGTACGTGAGAGCGCCGGTGTACTGCAGAGAGAGAGAGAGAGATTCTCTATGTACATTCTATTCACTGCAATGGTGTTAGTGATAACAATGTAATCTCATCTGCACAGTGACACGGGCAGGTTGATCCATCTAAATGTGGTCAACGGTTCAGAAAAGCTGAGCGTATGGTAGTCTGCACTACATGCGTGCGGATCTTTGAAGTTTAGTGTTTTAAAATTTTTTAATCGGATCATCATAAAACAGGCAGCATTTTGTTGCAAAACACTCAGAGACTAAAGTAGTACAGTTGTCATAATCTGTCTGTAAGAAAGAGAGAGAGAGAGAGAGACAGGAAGGCCAAGCAACAGTCCCTGTTCATTTTAAATTGGCCCTATGTATAATTTCTCATTGGTTAATTAATTTACTGTTGGAGGTGCAGATTGTAGTCTACACATTGTCACCAGTTTAGTTTCATAAAAACTTTTATAAGAGACGGAGCAGGTTAAAAAAACAGAGGCTGTAACGCACGTGGTCGCGTGTGAGCGCAGAGCTGGTCTGTCTCATCTCTAAAACACTCTTTGCATAAACAGTTTTGACAATAAATAGTGTAACTTTTATGAACTCTCTGTAAGGAATCAGACACTCTGAGCTGAGGACCAGGACTCAAAAGCTCATTCAACTGACAACTTCACACGACCAAGTTAAGAATCAAGGGTTTAGTCGATAAATCTGTCGATGGACTCTTGATCGATTTAGACATGAGACTTTATATTGAACAGCAACAGAAAACAGAGACTTAGCTGAAGATCTGAGATGAAATCATTTGTCCAATGGATTTTTATACACTGCTTCTTATCCGTTTTCTGCATTTTGGCCTGGACAGTTAATCTGTTTGAGAAGAAGTTTGGAGATGCAGTAGATGGAACTGTCCTCAGCTGTCGTTTTGTATTGAACTCCTCTGTCTGGTCTGATTGATTGATTGATTGATTTATGATTGATCGTCAAACAAACCTTGAGTCGTCTCCTCAGGCCTCTGGAATCCTTGGAGTCGAATATTAAGCTTTACTGACTGATGTGTAGATGTATGGATGGACTGATTGACTGACTGACTCATTGATTGTTTGATTGATTGTTTGATTGATTGTTTGATTGATGGACAGACAGACCTTGAGTCGTCTCCTCAGGCCTCTGGAGTCCTTGGAGTCGAACACCATCCACTCCTGGTTGACCCGCTCCACGTTTGGGTCGGTGTGGTTCACCAGCTGGAAACCTGTCACGTTTGGAGCAAGTTTCTGGAACTCGGTGATGTTCATGTCCATGAAGCCCTGAGGGAAAAGGACAGAAGGACAGAGGACAAAGGAGACACGAGGGAGACAAGGAGACAAGGACAGAGAGGACATGAGGAGAGAAGGAGAGGAGGAGGAGACAAGGACATGAGGGGAGGAGGAGACAGGAGACAAGGAGAGAAGGAAACATGGAGGAGACAAGGAGAGAAGAGACAGGAAGATACAGGAGACAAGGACATGAGGAGAGGAGAAGACGACATGAGGAGACAAGGAGAGGAGGAGAGAAGGACATGAAGACAGAGGGAGAGAGGAGACAAAGAGAGAAGGAGGCAAAAATACAAGGATACATGGATAGAGAAGGACAGAAGAACAGAAGTCATTACATCAACTCAGTTTGCAGTTTCACAAAACACCAGCAGCAGAATAAAACAACGACTGGACCAAACAAACCAGATTCAAGCCAAAGTATATCACAAAACTAATCTTACACAAACAGAGGAGCTGAATTTCACATTTCTGTCGTCTGTGTGAGACACAAATGTCACTGTGTCAGGCATAGGCGCAGATCCCACTCAAATGTCTGAGCACCCAGGCCAAGTTTTTCTACTTTTGTTATCAGGCTTCTCTAAATATCTGAGCGTGCAATTATTCGGTCAAACAGCGTCTTTCACACTCTTCACACTCTCTCTTTCTTTCATCTGTTTGTGTGAATATAAGCGCTCATACAGCATCTCTCCTGTCAGAGCGCTGTCATTAGACTCGTGTCTGAGCCGCTGCTGCTCTGTCCCTGTGAGATCCTGGTTTAAATCACAGCTGTGCTTTAAGCAGCGCCGGAAATCTAGTCAGAAAAAAGTGGGAGACCAGAATGTTGAGGTGCGTTGTTTAGTTGAGTTTAGTTTATTTGTTTCGTCAGTCACACAGTCAAAAATGTAAGTTTGACGTACAACAAGACATTTTACAATGAAATGACTGAAAGGGTTTAGGCTGAAGTGAAACACTTATAGAAGCCAAAAAACCCTAATTACACACATATACACAAGACAAAAATAAGGATACCAATTATGTGGCGATTTTTTACAGTCAAGAAGCAACAAGATAGAGACACAAATGCACATCATTTACTTACTAGAAGCTGTGTTTGGTATTTTAAGAATGCTATTATGTATAATGCTATTTCTGGTAATCTCCAAGCAATGATTTTTACCTTTCCATTTCTTATGGAGACAGGACGGTCAAATGTAACGTTTATCAGTGGTGCAAATTAATATTTAGATTAAACTGCATGTGCTGTTTCTAATCGATTATAACTGGCTATTACATTCATTTTAAATATTTTCTTGAATGCCTTTAGTGAAGTGGATGCTTTTAATGAGTCATCCAGACTATTCCAAAGGTTTACTCATCTCACTGAGGTACATCTACTTTTGGTATTTGTCCGAACTTTGTGTTTATAATATAAACGTGTTCCTCTTAGATTATATGTAGTCTCTCTGAGTTTAAATCTCCCCTGGAGACAGTCCGGGAGCTTGTGATTATGAGCCTTGTACATTACTGTTGCAGTATTTAGATCTACAAGATCATGTCATTTTAACACGTTTAATTTGATGAATAAAGGGTTTGTTGGGGCATAGTAGTCGGCACCATTTACAATTCTAATGGCTTTTTTTTGCAGTATAAAGATTGATTGTATTGTTGTTTTATAATTATTCCCCCATATTTGTGATTCAGAACCGAACAAGAGACGTATGAAGAGACAAACTGCACGGCTCCTGTTTGTAGCGCTGGGTGTCGTGAGAGCTGCGCTGACGCAGGACAGACCAGGGACTCTATGGGGCTTTATGTACTGAATGGATTCTGTTCACTGGGAAAAGAAAGCCCCAGCGCGAGCCAGAAGACTTTAGTGTCAGGTAGAAAAGAAACTAAATGAAGAGACACATGCAAATGGCGCACATGCACATAAATCGGCGTTGGTGTCAGGTTCTTGCTACTCATGACCTGTTTTTGACTTGAGGAAGTGTTTGATAAATGAGACTCAATGTGTTTGATGGACATAAGACCTGGAAATAAAAACAATAAAACACAAATACAGTTTAAACAGGAGCTGGACTGTTCTGTGACTCTGTGGAGGATTAGAAAAGAGTGGTGAGGCGTTTCAGAAAGATTCATAAAGTTTGTAAAAGTCTGCGTCTGTGTCGGACTCACGTGGTTGGCCAGGATGTAGTGATAGTTCTTCAGGTTCCTCTTCTGCAGCGCGATCTGAAACAAAACACACAACAGATTTCATTATAGTGACCGGAGAGGGGGCGGGGCCTGTTGCCGTGGCAGTTACGGCAGACATTTTGTGAAGAAACAGCAAAACTCTAATATAAAACAATTAAAGTCACACAATTCACAGATTAAAGGAGGTAATTGAACATATAATGACCCAGAGAAGTGTTTTTCCTCTGAATCACTGTAAATATAAAGACTGAACCTAAAACTCTGCACTGAGACTGGATTTGAAGCAGAATTAACTGTTTTTTATCATCATTCTTGTGTTTGTTACTATAAAAGTTTAGATTTTAACAGCTAAAGTTAAAAGTCTGTTTGTTCCAGATGTTTTTTCACATTCGTTTGGTTGAACAGAAGCACAAATAAAAGTACAAATACGAAAAGGTTCAATTATCAAAGTATTTAAGGAAAAAAGTCATTTAAAAGTTGAGCCTCCTGTTAGTTTGTCTGAGATCAACTCTCCCTGCACCAAGATGGCTGCCTTTGCCTCACTCTCTCTCCTCCTCTCTCTTTGTTCTCTTTCTCTTCTTTCTTTCCCTCTTTTTTCTCTCTTTCTCTCTCTTTCTTTCTCTTTCTTTCCTTCTCTTTTCTCTCTCTCTCTTTCTTACTCTTCTCTTTCTCTCTCTTCTCTCTCTTTCTCTCCCTCTCTCTTTTTCTTTATTTCTCTTTCTTTCTTTGTCTCTCTTCTCTCTCTTCATTCTTGTCTTCTTTCTCTCCCTCTTTTTTTCTCTCTCTCTCTCTCCCTGTTCTCTCTCTCTCTTTCTTTCTCTCTCTCCTTCTCTTCTTTCGCTCTGTCTTTCTTCTCTTTATCTCTCTCTTTCTTTCTCCCTTTCTCTTCTTTCTTTCCTTCTCTTTTCTCTCTCTTTTTATTCTCTCTTTCTTTCTTCCCCTCTCTCTTTCTTCTCTCTCTCTCTTTTCTACTTTCTTTTTCTCTCTTCTCTCTCTCTTTCTTTCTCTCTCTCCCCTCTCTTCTTTCGGTCTCTCTTTATTCTCTTTATCTCTCTCTCTTCTCCCTTTCTCTTCTTTCCTTCTGTCTTTTTCGCTCCCTCTCTCTTTCTACTTTATTTCTCTTGTCTTTCTCTCTTTCTCTTCACTCTTGTCTTTCTTTTCTCTCCCTCTTTCCTTTTCCACTCCTTCTCTCTGTCTTTCTCTCCACCTCTCCTCACTCTCTTTGTCACCCCCCTTTCCCTCACTCTTTTTTTTCTCTCTCTCTCCTCCTCTCTCTTCTTTCGCTCTCTCTTTGTTCTCTTTCTCTTTTTTCTTTCCCTCTTTTCTCTCTCTCCCTTTTCTCTCTCTCTCTCTCTCTTTCTACTTTCTTTCTTTCTCTCTCTCTCCCCCTCTCTTCTTTCGGTCTCTCTTTCTTCTCTTTATCTTTCTCTCTTTTTCCCTTTCTCTTCTACTTTCCTTCTCTTTCTCTCTCTCTCTCTTGTTCTCTTTCTTTCATCTCTCTCTCTTTCTTCTCTTTCTCTCCCTTTCTCTTTCTTCTTTCTCTATTTCTCTTCACTCTTGTCTTTCTTTCTCTCTCTCTCTCTCCCTATTCTCTCTCTCTCTTTTTACTTTCTTTCTCTTTCTCTCTCTCTTCCTGTCTCTCTTTCTTCTCTTATCTCTCTCTCTCCCTTTCTCTTCTTTCTTTCCTTCTCTTTTCTCTCTCACTTTTGTTCTTTCTTTCTTCTCTCTCACACCCTCTCTCTTTCTTTCCTCTCTTTCTCTCTCTTCTCTCTCTCCCTTTCTCTTTCTTTCCTTCTCTCTTTTTTCTCTCCCTCTCTCTTTCTACTTTATTCCACTTTCTTTCTTTTCTTTCTTCTTTCTTCTTTCTCTCTTTCTCTTCACTCTTGTCTTTCTTTCTCTCTTTCTTCTCTCTCTCTCTTTCTACTTTCTTTCTTTCTTTTTTCTCTCTCTCCCCCTCTCTTCTTTCGGTCTCTCTTTCTTCTCTTTATCTCTCTCTCTTTCTCCCTTTCTCTTCTTTCTTTCTTCTCTTTTCTCTCTCTCCTCTCTCGCTCTGTCTTTGCTCTCTCTTTCTCTCCTCTCTCTTTCTACTTTATTTCTCTTTCTTTCTTTTTCTCTCTTCTTTCTCTCTTTCTCTTCACCCTTGTCTTTCTTTCTCTCCCTCTTTTCTATCTCTCTCTCCCTGTTCTCTCTCTCTCTTTCTACTTTCTTTCTTTCTTTTTTCTCTCTCTCCCCCTCTCTTCTTTCTGTCTCTCTTTCTTCTCTTTTCTCTCTCTCTCTTTTTCTCTTTCTTTCTTTCTTTCTTTCTTCTCTTTCTCTTCTCTCTCCTCTATCGCTCTGTCTTTGCTCTCTCTTTCTCTCCCTCTCTCTTTCTTCTTTCTCCCTTTCTCTTTCTTTCCTTCTCTCTTTTTTCTATCTCTCTCTCTCTTTCTACTTTCTTTCTTTCTCTCTCTCCCCCCCTGATCTTTTGGTCTCTCTTTCTTCTCTTTGTCTCTCTCTCGTTCTCCCTTTCTCTTCTTCCGTTCCTGCTCTTTTTTCTTTCTCTTTCTTCTCTTTATTTCTCTTGTCTTTCTCTCTTTCTCTTCACTCTTGTCTTTCTTTCTCTCCCTCTTTCCTTTTCCACTCCTCTCTGTCTTTCTCTCCACCTCTCCTCACTCTCTTTGTCACCCCCCTTTTTTTCTCTCTCTCTTTTTCTTTCTTTTTTCCCCTTGCTAACACAAACTAGCTAAACCCTGACGACAGAAAATCCACTTTCAGTTCCGTTTCTGCTGCACAACTTAATTCTGTAAAACACTTAAACCGTAAAAGACTAAAAAAAACACATTTTATCAGGAGTTTAATTGGACCAAATCCAAACGACGTCTTGTTCCTGTCGCTTTCTCTGATTTTGCCTCTGTTTTTCTGTTCTTTTCTCTCTTAAAGGGCCTATATCCTGCTATATTTTACCTTTCACACAGTATCTATGCATATTTATGATAAGAAATTAAGTTTTGTAACATGCATTACACAATAGTACTGCCATACCACTCATTTCTAGGAGTCAAGTCTCAAACCCGGAAGTGTGAACGGCTTGGTTGGCTTGCTCATGGCTCCTCTCAAGAAATCCCCCGCCCGTCCTGTGCAGCTCAAAGTCCTCCCACAGCCTCCGCCACCCGTGACGTCGCCTCTGTTTATTGGTCAGTGGGCTCAACCCGTTTCCCCCGCCTACTCCGTGACGTAATGGGCTGAGAGCGGAGGTGGTGGGGGTGTAAACAGCGGCAGAGGCGTGCACCCGTAGTAGTAGCGGTCCGTGAGAATAAACTTTTTATCCATCATGGCGGTGCGTCGCGTTGAACCCTATAACTTGGACCCAGAATCTGACCCGGAGTTTGAGGTGCATGCAGCACAAGCACCGCGAAGACTACATCAAGACGTTACTGTTTGGTAAATTATACAAAATGATGCTATATTTGTATCTATGTTGTTATTACTGTGTAGCATTAGCTTATTTGTTGCTTTCGTTCGTGTTTAGGTTGTGCTTGCGGTAACTGTCAGACAATGCCTACTGAAACAGAGAACCTTTGCTGCTGTGAAATTCCGCAGGTAATTGTTTCATTGCTATAAGCTAAAATTGTTATGACAGGCTTTGAAAACATGAAAAAACGTTACTCAAATGTATACTTCTCATGTTTATGTGTTGTCCTACACAATTGTCTATTTGGCCAAATGATTCAAAAATATATAAATATTCAATTTATATTATTTCTTTTTTTATTTAGTAATTACCTCTCATCGTAAACCAATTGTGCTTATGTATGATTCAGTTTGATGAAACGTTTTGATTTCTTTATGAAGTAAATGCCTGCAGGTGATATTTCATATCACAAAATGGCATTGTTATTTGTGCAGTGTTATGGACATAGATGCTTTAGCATAACATGCATACATATGTATATTTTTTCATTCATTACACAAATACATTATACACATAAAATGTAATCTGCTATACCATGTGATAAGTGATTTTCTATGTAAACTGGAAGTAAATTACAAAACTTGGACAAGTAGATTGAAACACACATTTTTTTCTATTTCCATGTGTAGGTTGTAAGGCGTATCAATCAACTTCCCACTCCAGCCTCTTGCATCACTGTCCACCCAGGTTTCAATGTGAACTGTCTCAACATCTATGCACTTCAAAACATAAATAACATCTATCGTGCTGACTATGGGCGAATACCCAGAAGAACACAAGAAGAGTAAGCATTTGAAACTTTTATTATAAAAAGCAATTGTGCGTTTTATTTGTTATAAATATTAGAAATATAATACAAAAAAGTAATAATAAATAGAAAATATAATACTGATAATAATAATTGAATAATTATGATTTTGTGCGTTTCCAGACGTCTGCGATTTGTTGCATACAGAAGTATTGTCAGCTGGTGTTGGGGACTACTTGGAGCCAGGATCAGGGTGGTCATTCCTGCATGTGCTGTACTCCGGATACGCCAGGAGTTTCCTGATCCGGACGGGCAGTATGTTGGCTTCCTGCATCATGGTCAGGCCCGCCCGCCGCTCGACTGAACCTCGAAACATGGGCAGAAACCACTACTTCTTTTGGCACCTTCTCAAACTGTGCGCTGAGATCTTCAGGCACAGGGACAGCACTCAACTGCTCGACAAATCTTCCAGGCTCAGGGAAGACTTCAGTGAAGACTAGTCGCATCAGTTCTGAGACATATTCTATAAGTGTACATAGTTTATATTTTTAAATGAATAACTTTATTGTTTTAATTTAATTTTATATCATATATGTAAAATTACAGAAAAAGGTTTCTTACCATAAGTAGGTTTGGTTTTCACAGGTTTAGCCATAGGTTTTCCTTTTTTGTATTTTGGATATGCTACTTTGAATAAAGCCTGTCCCTTGGATGTAGCCTGCTGACGTTTCACGTTTTCGTTGAAGTGCATTCCTGCCAAATATAGCCTGCAAAAAACACATAACATTTGTTTTGTTTTTTCCACTGTGATTGTATAATAAGTTAATTAGAAAGGTGCAACATATAAAGGTGCAAAAATAAAAAAAATTAAAGCTAAGTGAAAAATAAACAAGATTACTGTAGATATTAGATGCTCAAAAATTATAATCTTTACCTGCACATCATCCCTACAAATGGGTAGACGACACTTTTGGGTGCAAAGCGAATAATGACACTATGAAATGCCTCCAGTGAAGATGTCTGATAATCTGAACTGAGTTTCTTGACATCCCCAAGCACTCTTTTGTTCACAAGTAGTTTCTCCACTTTGTAAAGTGCCACAGTGCCTGAAAAAACAACAACACAAATAAATACAAAAATCACTAAAGTGTCACTATGGTGGAATGATAAATAATTCAAACCTGGCTGAAACCACTTGCTGGGGTCTTTAGAAACTCTATCAGGATGCGCGCACTTTGGAAATTCTGGATCGTCATGTGTGTGAACGTTTTGTATGTGGTTGATTAGCGATGTCCACTTTGCAACTTTCTCTGGTCCTGTTTTTGAAGACGATGCCACCCAGTAGATGTGATTTTTCAGTGCTGGTAACCACTTTTTGATAAGCTGGCACTCCTTTTCTTTAGACAACTTCTCCAACTTTTTAGACAGTCCTATCAAAGAAGTAGTGACACATAAATTATAATAAACTGAAATATTTGTTTCTGATATACTGATAAAATAATGTAAAACCTTTCTCCAGATGCCAGACATCATAGTATTGAGTGATGTTTTTTCCACGTAGAAATGTTTTGACCTGGGTGTGGCGATCAGTGACTATGTAGTCTACTTCAATGCTGTTTGCCTCTAGTAAGTCCAAACCCCTCTTTAGGCCTTCCTTCTCCATGTAGAAACTTCCACCAACTTCATTGCTCTAAAATAAACAAAAAGAATTACATTAGCAATATACATTTAGTGGAAATAATTAAGACAAAAGACACACATACTTGTACAAGCTGGATATCTAATATCTTTTCACTTTCAAGTTCCATTATGGTGTAGCTTCCGTACTTAGCACTGTGTCCTACAAATAAAAATGAGCTGTTAAACGTTTTGTTATAAATTATGTCACGTCATGTGTCATAGCATTTGTTTATTTCACTAACCTGGGGAATCTGCTCTCATGTCACCGCCCACTGCTACTTTTCCTTTTCTCTTCAACTCCTCAAAAAATGTTTCTTGGTCTTTCTTCCACTTATGGTAGATAGCAGGCTCAAGAAAAGATCGAGAGTGTCGTCTGAAAGCATTGTATTGGTGGACTTGAAGATTCATTGCCTTGCATATCTAAAACAATTTTGAAATGACAGTTTAGAATGTTTTCAATGGCTGGATATGAAATAATGATCATAACATTTTGTAATGTTACTCATACCTTTTCCATCTTTATATAGGATCCTCCTGAAAAGTACACAGCAGCGGAAAGTTGTAGATTACCAACGGGTGTGCTCCCCATAATTGGCTGGCTGTCCCACTTTCTATTGTACAGACAGTGTGGACAGCTCTGAATGTAAGAAACAAATGTCCCACTTGATCGCTTCTGGAGGTTGCAGTAGCGCTTGCATATTGGACATGTTTGAAAAAGCTGCTTCAAACTGCTTTCAAATACTATGTATTTGCTGTCCTCAAACTCTGATGTAGGCTCCACTACTCTGTTAGATAAAAAATAAATACATTCATATGAAATTGTCAAACAAAGTCACAAGTAATAAATACAGGGGAAAAATCTTACGTCACTTCAGACACATCAGTGGCAGAAGCTCCGGGGTCATATGTTGAGTCGTGTGGTTGTGATAGTGAAATGTCTGAAATGTCAACATCCTCCTCCTCCCCCTCTTCCATTTCCAGGCGCTGCCTCTTCCTTACACCTGATGCTCCTGCTTTTACAGGTGTAGAAGACAAGTCGAGCCATGATGAATCTGTCTGTGTGCTACTGTCTATTGTGAGAATTTTGGTTTGTACACCTGCCAAGAAAAAAAAGACTACAATTTGAAACAGGAATGCTAAAAAAATTGCTCTAGCTGAAAATCTTAAAAATGTTTCTATAATAAGCAAGCACTATTGAATATATTATTGTTATTGAATGCATGCACACACAAAAAAATACAAAAACTTCTGAGTACTGTTACTCCTTATTCTATGCATTACAACAATGCAACTGTTTATAAAAATGTCTTTCTTTTGTGTAAAACATACCTTTACTCCTGACATGTTGTAGCTTCAAGGTGCCTGTTGATAACTGTGTGGAAACTGTTCTAGTGGACATTGGCAGCATCCCTGAAGTCACAGATTGAGAAGGAGGAGTAGAGATTGATGCAGAGGCAGCTTCTGC
>JBBPFD010000170.1:52074-68241 GCA_038363315.1 Mugilogobius chulae
CCGTGCCAGACTGCCTGGAAACAAACAAATAACGTATAAAATTGCATAGCATGTTACGAACACACGCAGAATGTGCATGATCCTCTTTGGTCAGACTGGCTAGCGATCCCTGGAAACACAAACAATAACGAATAAATAAACATGTACAACAACCACGCGAATGCCAGGCATCGCTCATCTGTGCAGCAACCGCCAGGCCTGGACAAACAACATACAAGTAGCAACGTACAATAACGACGTGGTCCAGGTCTTATGGCAATGCAAACCGGCCAGGACGCCCTAGAAAAACAAATAACAAGTAAGGCAAACGCTGTAGACCAATAACGGAACGTGTCAGGCATCCTGCTGCAGCATACCCGACCAAGTCATCGGAACAAAGCAACAACAATAACATAGACAAGAAGTGTAAACAACAACGCAAGTGTCTCACAGGAGTCTTCCTAGCAGAGATGCCGGGCAGGCGACCATCGGCGAACAGAAGCAAAGCAAACACCATGACCAAAACGTGTTCGTAACACGAGAAAGTGTCCCGGCGATCTTGCCAGCACTCGCATCGAGCTTTGAGAACAGGAACAAATTAAACAAAGTTAGCGCTAAACTGTCAATCAACAGAAAGTGGTCCAGGATCCTCTTGCACACCGGCCAGGCAATGTAACAACAACAATATAAAAGTTATAATTATAAGATTACATCTTGAAATCATCTTGCGACCCACAGATATTGCTTCGCGACCCCCCGAAGGGTCCCGACTCTCACTTTGGGAACTACTGTCCTAGAAGATTCTCCCATATACGTATATGTAGTGACATGGCGTAAAGCAGCGCTTTTTTATTCAATCACCGTTAGCAGTGCCCTATAAATTGGGGAGTCATTGTCCTGGTGAGCCCTCTCATCCTCTGACGTCACACGCCGGCGCCGCTCTGCAGGTTCAGAGTTAAAGCGTGAAAAGCCTAATGTTGATGTTCGTTATGACAGGAGCGCCAAGCCGCTAACGAAGGCCGTCATAATGAATAACAAAAATAACACAACTAACCCCGGGCTCACACTACATCCAGTCCAACTCCGGTGCAGTCACCGGAGTCTTTACTTAACTTGAAAAGTCCGAGAGTGGCTCACACGACGTACAGTCTAGTCCGGTGTCCGGTACGGCCAATCCGGCGCTCCGAATCCGTTTCGTTGTTTCAAATTTTGGCCGGACGCCGGAGCGCACCAGAGCCCTTTTTGATGAAGTTGTGAAAAACAAGACACGATAAACAGGAAACCAAGCGAGCGCGGGTGAAGTGAATCCGGTAGTTTTCAAAATAAAATCTTTACGTTACCGCTAATAATACAAAATACGACATTTACACGATTACGTAACACATAAAATGTAAATAAACCTCCGTACTTACCCACTGTGCGGCGAAAAATCCCAACAGAAAATCAACTAATGTGAAACAAGCCCAAAACTGGCGCGTGCTCTTTGTTTACATATACATGTGCTCAGCGAAAGAGAGAGAGAGAGAGAAAAAAGTGCTCAGCGGTCGCGTAATCTCCCACGTTGAGCGTGAACCTCCGTGAGTTCGGGGGTCTCGCGAGGTCGGGCAGCAGAGCCTGTGGCTGCAGCAGGACTGTAGACCACCGTAGCTAATGTGAGTCACCCACCGTAGCTAGACCGGTCCGGTGACTGCACCGGAGTTGGACTGGAGGCAGTGTGAGCCCGGGTAACTAACGTCTTGCATCACTGGTAAGCATCCACGCTGTGACAAATCCAGTCATTGATTGAATCTGGACCATGGGAGAGCTACTGCAAAGCTGAACTGGAGTGTTCAAGGTTTCAGTGTAGCTGTGGGTTCAGCGCCACGTGGTTTTGACGAGCGTCTTAATGATAGACTTTGGTTTGCTATACCGGTTTATTTTAACAGGTTCTGCAAGTGTTGCCCACCTCCACTTCTTCTGTGGACCTGAAACTGTGTCTGGGACTGACATTTGGACTGGATAATGTGTTTAGGGTTGGTCCCAAACCTGTGAACTTTGGACTGCAACTTGGTGTGTGAAACTGATCTAAATGTGTCATGATCAAGGACTTTTAACTGAAACCAAAATTAAATGATTCAAACTTTTGTAAACATCTGCCTCTGTACTGTATTTAATGAACCTGAGTCTTCACTTTTATCTTCTGGATTAAACAGTGGCTTTGTTGGTTGTTTTCATGAGTCATTTCATAGGTTTATGTTGAGTTTAGTTAGTTAGATTCAGTACTTTAATGTCCCATCCCCCTGGATTATATATACAGGTATATGCTGAAATGTCATGAATGGCTCGCTCTCAAGCTTCATTCAACAAAATACCAGGACAGAGAGAGTTGATTCGTCTGATTTCAAGAGGAATAGATCACTTGAAAGACAAACGCTGATGTTTACAGCACAAACCAAAACTTGCAGCTGTGTTTCCTTATCTCTGTGTGTAATATCAGCAGAGAGAAAAGTGTACATTATGTTTTTGCCATTTCGCTCAAACATTTCTGATATTTGACAAACTGGTACAACTGTTTATGTGTGTGAGTCTGGTCTCTTTGTTCTTTTGTGAGTCTGGTCTCTCTCTGGCGGAGGTCAACACTCTCACCACCCTCCCTCGCTCTCTCCCTCGTTCCGCTCCAGCTCCCATCATGCATCTCTCCTTGTCTGGTTCAGCGATTAGCTTCATCTGTCGGTCGCTAACGAGAGCGGAGATCAAACTGCACTTCCTCTGTCTTTCTTCTTTCTTTCTGTCTGGCTGCACATTTATTCCATCGTTAAAAGGACCGTGTTTGTCCTCACACTTTCACATCTGCTTCACCAGAGTCAGAAGAATCACATTTGAATGATTATTTTTAAAAGAATGGTAAAAGAATGTTGGGTTTGGGACGGTTTGCGCTCTCCCGCTCTTCCATCTGCTCTCCGGGGAAACGCAGGCTCAGAGGCCGGACGTGTTTTTAGTGCTGTCAGTGTTGGAGAGTCGCCTGATGAGCAGCAGAGTCCCCGAGGTCGCAGCCCAAAACGAGGACGCAAAAAACGCAGATACAAGGTCGAAAAACCACAGAAACAAGGACGAAAAACCACAGAAACAAGGACGAGATACCATCACACCAGCAGCACAGGCAACAGCACCAGCAGCAATGAAACAAAGACGAAAAAAACACAGAAACAAGGTCGAAAAACCACAGACACAAGACGACAATACCATCACCACCAGCAGCACCAAAACTAGGAAGAAAAACCATCGAAACAAGTAAAAAAAAACACAGAAATAAGGACAAAAAATCTTCGAAACAGGGACAGAAAAAACACCAAAACAGGGAAAAACACCACCACCAGCAGCAAAACGAGGACGAAAAAAAAACACTGAAACAAGGACGGAAACCCACCAGCACCAGCAACATGAGCAACAGCACCAGCAGTAACAAAACAAGGAAGAAAAACCATCGAAACAAGGCTGAGAAACTGCAGAAACAAGGTTGAAAAACCACAGAAACAAGGTCGAAAAACCGTCAAAACAAGAACGAAAAACCATCGAAACAAGGACGGAAAAGCAGCACAAGCAACAGCACCAGCAGCAATGAAACAAGGACAAAAAACTATCAAAAAAAGGACAAAAATACACATTAAAACAAAGACAAAAAAACATAGAAACAAGGTCGAAAAACCAAAGAAAACAAGGACGGAAAACCACCGAAACGAGAACAAAATACCACCACCACCACCAGCAGCAACAGCAACAGCACCAGTAGCACCAAGACAAGAATGAAAAAACATCGAAACAAGGACAGAAAACACGCCGAAACAAGGATGAAAAAAACATCGAAACAAGGATGAAATACCACCACCACCAGCAGCACGAGCAACAGCACCAGCAGCAATGAAACAAGGCGAAAAACTATCAAAACAAGGATAAAACAAAAACATCAAAACAAGATGAAAAACTACAGAAACAAGAACAAAAAAAACACCACCACCAGCAGCAGCAACAAAACAAGGATGAAAAAACATGGAAATATGGACAGAAAAACCATTGAAACAAGGATAAAACACAGAAACAAGGAACACAGAAGGACGGAAAAAACACAGAAACAAGACGAAAAAACACAGAAACAAGGACGAGAAACCAGCAGTACAAGACAGACCAGCAACAAACGAAACAGGAAGACAAACAATCTAAACAAGGACAAAAAACATTAAAACACGACAAAAGAATACAAAACAAGTTGAAAAAACACCAAAACGAGGACAAAAATACCACCACCACCAGCAGCACCAAAACTAGGCCAAAAAAACATTAAAAACAAAAAAAAAACTAGGGCTGTCAGTTTTATCGCGTTTTTATCGCGTTAACGCAAAACTATATTAACGGCGACAATTTTTTTGACGCAAATTAATCGCATGGTTATTTTTCACCATTAAAATGCTCCAATGACGCGAGGTTCATAGAAAAACACAGAGCACAAGCAGAAAAAGACCTAGACAAGGCTCTGCTGGCTCACTTTTGTGACTTTGGTAACGTTTCCACTCGATCCCACGACTGTCTGAGCGTGAGTGTGTTTTGTTTACCTCGGCTCCGTCCATGTGCAGCTCGATCAGCTGATGAGGAGGCTCCGTACATGTTTCCATCTTCCCGTGTCTTCATAAAGTCGCGGTCCGTGATCACTAAATGCGATGTTTGTCCACTCAGGTTGTTGAAACGATCCAATATCCAGAATAGTCTTTCAAAACTCCGGTAAAAACTTTCGTAGTTCTACTTTTGGCTCCCGCTAACTAGCGGTAAAGCTGCCGCTCGTTTTAACTAACACTTCCTTTAAATCCTTCACAATAAAAGCCTCATAATCTCCAGCTGCAGAAAGCGTTTTATTGTGAAAGAGCAGTGTAATAAATGCTTCTAATGAGTGAGACACGTAATACCACGATTTGGCCTAATGTTATGGGAAGCATTATTATAAAATAATAAAATATATAAAAAAAAATTATATATAAACATTATTTTACACTTCAAGAATGTAACAGATTCTACAAATAAAGACATAATAAACAGGAATTAAAGCTAATATATTATTAGAATGTAAAATACATTAAAATATATAAAATAAAACATTTAATTATATGCGATTAATCGCGAGTTAACTCAAGACAATCATGCGATAATCGCGATTAAAATTTTAATCGCTTGATAGCCCTAAAAAAACATAAAAACAAGGGCGAAAAACCATCAAAACACGGACAAAAAAACATCGAAACAAAGACGAAAACCATTGAAACAAGGACGGAAAACGATCAAAACAAGGATGAAAAAAACTATCAAAACAAGGTCGAAAAACCAAAGAAACAAGGACGAAAAACGATCACAACAAGGATGAAAAACCATCGAAACAAGAACAAAATATTACCACCACCAGAGCTGTACTACAAACATTTCTAAACTCGTTTCTCAAGCTGTGCGCACAATGACCGAACAATTTATTCGTACAAATCTCATCAGCCGAACTAAATCTGCAGTTGACGAATTCTGTCTTGTACAAAAGCTTCACATGTTGTGTTTTCGCTTGAGTCTCAGATCAGAATGTTTAAAAGCTCAGTCTGAGTAAACTTTTTTTGTCCAGGGCTTTAGAGTCAAATATATTTCACGTTTGAATGAAATAGAAGGTGGAAAGTCAATCAAATGAACAGAAATTACAGAGTCAGAGCCTCATTTATGATTCTAAAGTCATGAGAAGCAAAGTCAGGCCACAAAATAGAGCTACTGACTACTGGCTTCGCGTAGTTCGCACACACTTTTACAATTTTTCCTAATGAAATCCAAAAGCTGCTCGTTTGCTGCTGGTGACCGCCGTCGCTGCGACAAAAAGAGTACGTTTTTGGAGTAAACAACTGTGTCACTATGGCAACCACGCCACCGGATGTAACGACCTAGGTCTATTTGACGTTAACGCATAACCCCTATTAAACAACAGTCACTGTTACTTCTTATGCAGCCCACTGAAGTGTCAAGGTCCACAACAGCCAATCGTCTTGGTTATAGCTTCAGTATTAATGCCTAAAATATATAGACCCGTTCAGAGCCTACGTCATTTTGGGGGCGGAGCCGCACTGGGCCTCCGCAGAGTTTCCCCATAAGTTTCTTTACAAACGAGTAAACTGTACTAACGATATTAAACGGTTAGGAAAACTTAACAATGACGTCAACGAAGCTCTGACCATTCCTAATGTGTTCCTTGGTTTGCACCAGTGACACATTTTATAACTCGTGATTTTTCGGGCTAACTAGCTTACCGCTAAAATCTATAGAAACAATGAGGGATCACCATCAAAACAAATACATCGCCTCAGAATCATGTAAGTATATCCTCTGAGTCTTTTATACAATCATCTTCTGTAGAAATCAGCACAAAATAAAGCCACAGGTGCAGTTTACTGTGAGTCTAATTCTCCACTGATAATTGATAAATAATTAACACAACTTGCACAAAAATCTTAAGTAATGTCACGTTAACTCACCTCCTGTGCTTTTCTGCAAATTACGTATCAAACTCATCAAGGGATTTGTAGCTCAAAGCTTTTCTCTTGTGCACATGAGTTTTTCCATCAAATATAAGTAAATATCAGGTGGCTGAATGTCGGGACACTTACTAACGTCATGCTAACATTCAGTAGCTAACTGTACATGGATCTGGAGTCGCTTGCTGTTCGTTAAATTGAGTTTTTAAAGAGAGTTTTGTGATTTTTTAATGAAAATGCACCTGCGTCGCTTGAAAAGCCTGAGACTGGGCACAAGTCAGGCACCAGTCCAGGTCCAAGTCCAGGTGGAGACACGTCACAGTCAGGTCCAGGTCCAAGTCCAGGTCCAGGTGGAGACACGTCACAGTCAGGTCCAGGTCCAGTCAAAAGTCCTGCGTCTGTGTGAGTGAAGTGTGTAAAAGAGTAAAACCTAAATGTGTGTGTCCCAACTCTCCAGCGCTTTGGTCTCGACTCTGGTGACTCTGGTGGTTTTTTCCTCGACGGAGCCAAAAGCGTAACCCGGGCCGTCTCCATGGCAACAGAGGGACGGAGAGGTGATTATGGGATAGAGAGAGAAGACTGCGGAGATGTGGGAGTGAGAGAAGAGAGAAGGAGAGAAGAGGGGGAAAGGGAGAGAGAAGACTGCGGAGATGTGGGAGTGAGAGAAGAGAGAGAGAGAGAGCGAAGAGGGGGAAAGAGAGAGAGAGAGAGAAGAGGGAGAGAAGACTGGAGATGTGGGAGTGAGAGAAGAGAGAGAGAGAGAGAGAGAAGGAGAGAGAAGAGGGGGAAAGAGAGAGAGAAGAGGGAGAAAGAGAGAGTGAGAAGACTGTGGAGATGTGGGAGTGAGAGAAGAGAGAGAGAGAGAAGAGGGGAAAGGGAGAGGGAGAGAAGACTGGAGATGTGGGAGTGAGAGAAGAGAGAGAGAGAGAGAAGGAGAGAGAAAAGGGGGAAAGGGAGAGAGAGAAGAAGGAAAAAGAGAGAGAGAGAGAAGAGAGAGAGAGAAAGAGAAGAGGGGGAAAGAGAGAGAGAGAAGAGGGAGAAAGAGAGAGGGAGAGAAGACTGGAGATGTGGGAGTGAGAGAAGAGAGAGAGAGAAGAGGGGAAAGAGAGAGAGAGAGAGAAGACTGCGGATATGTGGGAGTGAGAGAAGAGAGAGAGAGAAGAGGGGGAAAGAGAGAGAGAGAGAAGAGGGAGAAAGAGAGAGGGAGAAGACTGTGGAGATGTGGGAGTGAAAGAAGAAAGAGAGAAGGAGAGAGAAGAGGGAGAGAAGACTGGAGATGTGGGAGTGAGAGAAGAGAGATAGAGAAGAGGGGGAAAGAGAGAGGGAGAGGCAAAGAGAGAGAGAGAAGGAGAAAGAGAGAGAGAAGAAGGGAAAGAGATAGAGAAGAGGGGGAGGAGAGAGGGAGAGAGAGAAAGACATCTGTGAGAGGAAATGTAGTTTGTGTGAGCGGAGGTGTGGGAGTGAGAGGAGAGAGAGAGAGGGAGAAGAGGGGGAAAGAGAGAGAGAAGGGGAAAGAGATAGAGAAGAGGGGGAGGAGAGAGAGGAAATGTAGTTTGTGTGAGCGGAGGTGTGGGAGTGAGTGAGGAGGAGAGAACGAGTTATGTGGAAAATACAGTTTGGAAAGTGATGAAAAAGAGGGGGAGGACAGAGAGGGAGGGAGAGAGAGAAAGGGAGGAGAGAGAAAGAGGGAGAAGAGGGGGAGGAAAGAGAGAGATTAGAAAAAGAGAGACAGAGAGAAGGGGGAGAGAATAAGAAAGTGAGGGAAGATTTTCACAGAGACAGATCGAGTTATCTGGAAAATACAGTTTGGAAAGAGAGAGAGAGGAAGAACGGGGGAGAGAGAGGAAACAGACAAGACTTAGAGGAGAAAGATAGAAAGACTGAGGAAGAAAAGAGTGGAGGAGTGAGGGAACGAAGGGTAATTTTCAAGAGCAGAGAGGAAAAAGAAAATGAAATAGAGGAGAGAAAGACTGAGGAAGAAGACGAGAGGGAGAGAGAGAGTGGATGCGTTTAGGCTGGGCATTGAGTAATATGGCAAAAAATGACTATCGCGACAGATCACACTTTAGATTTTGTCACAATTCTTATCCATCTTCTTTCTCCTGACCACTTTTTCTACCGTTACAAACAGAAGTATGAAACACACTTCCGGTCAGCTCCTCCCTCGTTCATTTCACTGACGTAACCTGCTGAGAAAACTTATAGTAGGTTATTTTTTCCAAATAAGCTATGGTCATGTGCACCAACAAATAAACAAGGCATATTTTCTCTGAATCATTTCAAAACGATCGTTAAAGTATTTACATAATCATTAAACATATGACGCGTTTTGCCGACAGCTATAGTGTCAAAAAAGCACAAACTGGTGTAAAAGAGAGTAGCTAAAAGAGATAAACAAGAAGCTAGCTAACGCTGTAGCTGCGTTATCTAGTAGGCTAATCTCATTTAGATACACTGACAGTTAAAATAAACCCAGTGACTGAATTCTACAAGTCCTCAGCTTTAAAACAAGGTACAGCCTGTGTATTCCCTGTGTGTGATCAGTACATTTGATGTTTGTTTGTGGCTAATGTCTTTACAGGCTAACCGTGGTCTATCACAGAGATCCGACCGGCAAACAATTATTTAAACACTTAAACGGCCGTTTTCAAGCGATCCAGAGAAAATATGCCTTGCTTGTTTGTTGGTCACATGACCATAGATTATTTGTAAAAATTAACCGACCTGAAATATAATTTTGCAGCAAGTCTTTTCGCTGTTTACTTTTGTTTTACCGGAAGTGTGTTTCCGAGTTCTGTGTGGAACGGTAGAAAAAGTGGGCGGGGCAAAATAAGATGGACAGACTATTGTCTTTTGCCTTTGAGGTAAATACAATCATCTGCTTTTTCTGAAAGTTCCTACTTTACTGTGATTGGCTAAATCCAGCTGTCACTCACTCAGAGCAGAACAAAGACTGACCAGTGTGGACAGATTTTCAGAAAAACCACATGGGCAAGCGACCTCAGCCCATAAATAAAGTTATTCAAATAATATTGTGTGTTAATACAATTTTGGCATTTTTAACACAGCTTTTTAAAATATGATAAAATCTATGTTTTATTCATAAATAGATATATTTTTGTAAATCAAACCTGAAAATTTTCTCAAATTCACCTGGAACTTGACTTGAAGCTGCAACACAAAAGACTCAACACATGAGCTTCAAAAAAGAAACAACAGACGCCCAAACTCGTTATAAAGAGACAAACTTAGCAACTTGTCTGTATTTTAACAAACAGATGCATTAAATAGAGAAATCATGGTTTGACAATTTCACCAAAAAACAGTGAGCTCCCCATTCCATTTTTATCACGATATTACCCAGCCCAAGATGCGATTACAAATAGGCAGTGCTGGCTGATAATCTTTAGTACAGTCGTTTGGCGAAAAGTTTATTATATAAGATCACAAAATGAGCATATTTAAAAGAAAAAACAAACAATAAACAAGGCGATAAAATATCATATTCGTCTTTTGTCTGAGAAGAACAGATGAGCAGGTATAAGTGAATATGTTCTGTCGTCCGTCAAAACAGCAGCAAAGAAAGTGAGAAGAGAAGCGGGCCAAGGATAGAACCCTGTGGGACTCCATCTCTCAAACAACAGAAAAGAGTGGGGTGTTTTTGAGCTGTGAATGTAAAGGTGGGTAGAGTTTTGTGTTCTCTGTGGTTCTCAGCGGTATCAGAGCTGTACATGTCTTTAGCGTGTTTTCTCACCTGTATCGGGGCTGTACATGTAGAGGAGCGACTCCAGTCAAAGTGCTCCTGTAGACATGTGTTTAGTGTGTCTTTAGCGTGTTTTCTCACCTGTATCGGGGCTGTACATGTAGACGAAGCGGCTCCAGTCGAAGTGCCGCAGCAGGGCCATGATCGGCTCCTGTAGCGGCGGTCGCAGCTGCAGGAGGAACTGGTTGTTGGTCTGGACGGGGAATGAAGGCGTGACGAAGCACACGTGAAGAGAGCCGCAGAAGGACATGAGCATGTTGACGGTGCGGCGGTCGTACATGCCCAGGATCGCGTACACGCCTTTGGAGAACTGAGAGCAGACTGAGAGAGAGAGAGAGAGAGGTAAAGAGAAGAACAGGCTTATTCAATATGTCTCAATGTTCAATGCCCCTTTAAACTGAATGTTATTCTATTTTTATAATATATACTGTATATATATATATATATATATAATATATTTATGCCAAAGCAAAGCACATTTTTTCAAACTTTATTTAACCCACACAGTGCAGAATTTACTCCTCCATCAAAGCCATATCTAAACTGTTGTTTGTGCAGCTTTAGTTTTTGAAATATTAACGATTTTTTGATAGTTCATATTAAAGCAGAAGCAGCCTCTCAGGAAGCTTAAAACGGTCTTTGTTACAGTATGTATAGTTTTGAATCAGTGGTGTTTAAACTGTTTAAAGGCAGAATAAGATGTTCTGTCACTCGTTCTCTCTTTATTGACCATTTGCGCCTGCGTCACATGATCACGTGTCTGCGCCGTGATGGAGACTGAAGTGCATGTACGCAGCATTACAGGAGCAAAACGGACAAACTTTTCAGTAACTTGGCTGTTTATCTGAGGCTGGAGTTACTCTGGATGTAACCTATGCGCCGTGTACAAGAACCTCTGAGGAGTGTGGATGAAAGTGTGGGAGCCGTGCAGGTCTGCAGAAAGAATCTGCATGAAGTCAATTTTGCCCGGAGACCACAGCGGTCTAATAAGTCTTTTTTCTTTCTTTTTTTTTGTTTCATTCCATTTCATTTTATTGGTTCTTTTAAATGGTGATGTAAAAAACATATTCCACAAGAACAGGAGTAGGATGAAGACGAAGTCTTATTTTATCCCTACCTCATTCTTTCAACTCATTCTACAAGCGTTCTCACTGGTAATGGCGTCTATCCGCGTGGCTTTGGACAAAACCGGAGCACAGCTGAAAGCATCTGGTGTAACAGGCACTTTAGCCTCCAGCCAGTGCACATCCAACATTAGCCACACATAATGCACGTTATTTCAGATATTCATTGATTTTTTTTATGTCATGCATTTTTCACATTAGCATTGACTTACTTTGTATAAAGTGTTCACTGCAAATGTCTGACAACTTAAGGCTCTTTCACACCAGGCAGAGGGTCGCCCGTCTGAACCGGTTTGATAACTTCTGCCGACAGACGGCTCATGTGTGTTTGGTGTGAATGAGACTGTCGGGGTGTGAGAGGTCAGAGGAGCAGAGCACGTCGCGGAGGCGAGGTTCTGAAGACTGTCAGGCATCGCCAGGGTCAGTAGTTGCCGCACTAGCAGCTGTTTGATTGGCTCGTGGCCAGCGAATCAGTGTGCAAGAAAATAGTGCAGAAAACCGAAAATGACGCTTATGGAAAAACAGTATTTACCTGAGCATGGATTGTTGTTACTTATGCTAAACAAAAGAAGATTTATAAAAATATAAAAACTGTGGACATGATGAGGCCTGTAAAATGTTGACCAATAGAAACGAGGTACCTCGTTATCTATTGGCCTGTGAACCTGTCAAGCAAACCCTCAGGTTTCCTCAGTATCTCATTGGTCCAGTTGCAGTGAAGGGCGTGGCCCTGGGAGGAAACACATGAGCATCGTTTGAAAAACAACAAACATCTGTTGGATTTGAAAAATCCTCCATACAACGTTTAAAATTTAAATAATAAAAAGAAAACTCGTGCAAAGGGTTAATACATGTGACGTGTTTAGATGAAAACCTGTGTCTGAATCTGCAGTGGAAGTGTTCAGTCTCACACATGAGCTCACTGCAGTATTGATCCGCTCTTATTGATCACACCTGATGGTTTATTTAACTCTGATCTGACGTTAGAGAAGGAAAACCTTCCACAGAGAATGTTCTGTAAAGGTGGATCAAGTTACAGACTTATACTGGGATTTAACTCTTATTCTTGTCCAGACTTATAGTATATATATCAGATTGTCAGAGGTGAAATGTAAATCTACAGTGGATTTGTTTGGAGCTTTATTCCAGCCTTGGACATGATGAATCTCGTTAGATAAATGAACACAATCGTTCTGTGTGTGAATCCTGCAGCTGGAGGTGCGTTGCTCAGCGGCACAGCGGTCGTCTCCTCGTCTGTCCTCTGTCCTCGCTTTGGCCCCGGACGCTCCAGGCTAACGCTAACACGCTAACGACGCCGCTGCCCTGAAATAACTGCTCCCTCTGGGCCGTGCTATCGCTAACAATAGCCACGCGCCCCGAGCTAGCGCCAGCATGCTAACGAGGATCTGTCGCTCGGCATTAGCTGGTGTGCGCCGCAGGGGTCAGAGGTCGTCCGGGTGAATGACGCGAGGAGAGAGAGATTGAGACTTTTCAGGGTTTGTCTGTGACTTTGGTTTGTGCTTCAGCAGAAAACCCTTTTATGATTTAAACTGTGTCGTTGAGTGTGCGCGCGCTAAAGAGAGAAAGTGTCAATCATGGTCAAAAAAGTATTTAAGAATCACAACAGTTGTTCCTAAGTAGACAGAAGAGATCGTGATGATGCCGCAGCAGCAGGATGTTTTCTGTTAACCCTTAGATGCA
This sequence comes from Mugilogobius chulae, assembly GCA_038363315.1. Taxonomy (NCBI): domain Eukaryota; kingdom Metazoa; phylum Chordata; class Actinopteri; order Gobiiformes; family Gobiidae; genus Mugilogobius; species Mugilogobius chulae. Next base: position 65,166 of record JBBPFD010000170.1, read on the forward strand.
TAAGTGACCCCAGGTGTTGTTATTTTGAGAAATCTTTGAAATTAAAAGTAGTTACATTTTCATGTTTCAGGTTTTCCTCCCAAAACTCTGTGACATGAGATCATGGCATTAAAAGAAAATTCATTCATTCATTTTCTACCGCTTAATCCCGTTAGGGGTCGCGGGTGACTGGAGCCTATCCCAGTGACTTTGGGCCTTAGGCGGGGAACACCCTGGACAGGGGACAACTCATCGCAGGGTTAGACAGACAAACATTCACTCACTGAGGGAAATTTACAGTGATGACCAATGAACCTAAACATACATGTTTGTGGAGGAAACCGGAGGAAACCCACGGTGACACGGGGAGAACATGCAAACTCCACCCAGAGAGATCGTGAGATGTTGATATGGTCCGACCCGGGAGTCGAACCCACGACCTCCTTATTGGGAAGCCAGAGCTCTAACCACTCTGCTACCGTGCACCCTTTTTAAGAAATGTCATCTTTAGTATCACTACCCCACTCTCCATAAGTGGGTCAAAAATACCCCAACAATTTCTTATGGAATCTCAGGGGTAAGTCTGGAACTTTTGGTTCTTATCAGTTGTACTTGTTGGTTTACATTTACTGTGACATTTACACATCTGATGAAGCATCAGGAGGTCATTTTTACTCATAATCACACATGTAATGTTCATCAACACACAGCGAAGCTTTCTCACAGAACTGTCATAGGAGTTTGTGACTCTTCACATGAAAAGTCGACTGGAAAGTAACTCAAACCTACCAACCTACATCACTTTAGCACTGGGAATGTGTTTAGTGACAAAATCCACAACCCACACACATGAGAGAAGCTCACAGGGCCAACAGAAGAGACAGAGATGTCAGATGTGTCCAAGAAACAAAGACCGCAGAGCCACATACTGCTGCTGGAAAAGCAATAGTTCTGTGACTGATCACAGCCAAAAGCAAGTAGTTTGTAACAGCTGCACACAGTGAGAAAAGAGAACATGTGTTGTGAGTGTTCATGTGTGTGTTATAGTCCTCAGTTATAGTTGTATTTTTGTTCATCCTCTATAATCAAACCGACAGTCACAAAACTAACTTTGCCATTTTTTGAACCTGACTGATTTGAGATCAAATGTGAATAAAAAAATGATAAACTAACATGTCAAAATGTTCTTTTGTTGTTCAGAATATAATACAAATCATAATCTTTTTAAAATTAAAGTGTTATTGCAAGAAAAGCTTTGATTTTAAGGGGGGCATTTGTGGACGAGTGTAGGTATTGGTCGGCCATTAACAACACTTTAGTCAGAAGAACAGCAGATAAAATGAAGAATGTTTAATCCTTGTGTCTCGTTGGAGAGTTTTATTCTTCTCAAGAAGGTCCTAGGTCCGACTGAATACATTTTATGTTTCTCTGTGTCCTTCAAGCTGATTGGTTCGTAGGTTAACACAAAGATGTAATGTTTGTCCTGTAACATGATTGGTTAATAAGCTAACACAAGTATGTGTGCCCTGCAATGTGATTGGTTAACGAGTTACCGCAAAGATGTGTTGTTTAGTTTACAGATAAAGTTCAGATTTCTACACATCTTCAAGTTTTAGCACAAAAAGAGCTGAAACAGAAAAGCTGAATTGAGCAGAAAGTGAACGCAAGAGTCAGCAGGTTTAGTGCATGTTCTCTTTGTTTCTCTCTGGGCTTCAGAAAGTTCTCTGTCGTATGGCTCTAAAGTGAAGCGTGTGTGAGCAGCAGCAGAAGCAGGAGAAGCAGAAGCAGCAGAAGCAGCAGCAGAAGCAGGAGAAGCAGAAGCAGCAGAAGCAGCAGCAGAAGCAGGAGAAGCAGCAGAAGCAGAAGCAGAGAAGCAGCAGCAGCAAAAGCAGAAGCAGCAGAAGCAGCAGAAGCAGCAGCAGCAGAAGCAGCAGAAGCAGAAGCAGTGACCAGATCCACGTCGCCGGCAGCTCTGATCTCGTCTTTATTTAAACTCACAGAACAAACAGGAGCTGGAGGCTGAGCAGAGCGACGACAGAGGCCGAGAGGAAGGCAGCTGAGCCCTCAAACACACACACACATTATACACACACGCAGACACACGGCTCGCTCTGACACAGATCCGACTCTCACACAAACGCTTGACCTCCAGGCTGAATGTGGCAGGTGAGAACACACTTCTCATAAAAGTTCCCTGAAGGTTTAAAGCTCTGTGAACATTCATCCTGATCATGTGACCTCTGTCCACAGGTGCCTTATTATTATACACTATATACACTTATTACTACTATTCAATGATCCAGATACACTTTCATCCTTGTTATCTTCGCTCTCTTTCCACTAAACATAATTGATTGACTGATGAGCAAACTTGAAAGATTGTTGCACATGTTTTGTCTGATTATTGCACATGTTTTGTCTGATTATTGCTCATGTTTTGTCTGATTATTGCACATGTTTGTCTGATTGTTGCTCATGTTTTGTCTGATTATTGCACATGTTTTTTCTGGATTGTTGCACGTTTTGTCTGATTGTTGCACATGTTTTGTCTGATTATTGCACATGTTTTATCTGATTGTTGCACATGTTTTATTGATTGTTGCACATGTTTTATCTGATTGTTGCACATGTTTTATTGATTGTTGCACATGTTTTATTATCTCATTATTGCTGTCTATGGTTTTTGTCTGATTATTTTGGCCACATGTTTTGTCTGATTGTTGCACATGTTTTGTCTGATTATTGCACATGTTTGTCTGATTATTGCACATGTTTTGTCTGATTGTTGCACATGTTTTGTCTGATTATTGCTCATGTTTTGTCTGATTATTGCACATGTTTTGTCTGATTGTTATTGCACTTCATGTTTTGTCTGATTATTGCACATGTTTTGGTCTGATTATTGCACATGTTTTGTCTGATTATTGCACTGTTTTGTCTGATTATTGCACATGTTTTGTCTGATTGATTATGCACATGTTTTGTCTGATTATTGCACCATGTTTGTCTGATTGTTGCACATGTTTTGTCTGATTGTTGCTCATGTTTTGTCTGATTGCCAGTGTTTTTCTGATTGTTGCACGTTTGTCGTGATTGG